>WHYT01013260.1:33042-83434 GCA_009806455.1 Tetrax tetrax
GGACCGTGGGACCGGCCGCTTCGGTACTCCTAGCCAATTAACACCTGTATAGGGGCTAGTGACACACTCTCAGCCAATCAGTACCTGCTACGAACGGTGTGAGTGACCAATGGAATGTAGATGGTGAGCGCCAAAAAGGAGACAGGCACGGTGGGGGGACCGGGAGAGGTTATAAATACTGTAACTGTGAACAAAGGGGTGTGCGTCTTGGGGGAGCGGAGACTCCCGGCGCGCTCAGCGCTGTTGGCTTGCTTCTATTCAATAAATTGGAAACTTTAATTGGAATCCTGTTTTGGGGCTTGTATTCATTTATAACACCTCTTATTTGGGAAGGTTCCATAGATAAATATATTATGTTTTAAGCACTACCCTTTACACAGTGTACACAGGAAATACTAAAACTTGCCTAGGAAAGATTTCTTGTTCCTTTTTGCACAGGCACAAATACATACAGAGAGTTGGAGTTTTCTTGTACCATTACCTCACTTCCAAAAGTAAGGTGAGTTTGGGCCTAGTAATCCTTCTCTGAACAGACAGCTTTGATGCATTTCAAAAGATAACAGTTAATGGATTGTGAGAGAGAAGAGAAAAAAAAAGCAGTTCTTTCCTTATGCTGCACTTAATCTTCAAATAATGCAAAAAAAAAGACAGAACCACAACAAAACTGCATTAGGAGAAACCAAATAAAAAATAAAAGGAAGGGGGAAAAATGCAAATAAAGGTAATAAAAAGTTACATAAACAAAATATTTAGAGCAATTAATTTAAAATATAAAATTAAAAATAAAGAGTTAGAGAACAAGAAAAGAAGTATCTCAAGCGGCCAAACAACATTTCAGATTGTAGACTGTCAGTATTTGTTTCTGCAAAGGTCAAGCAGAAAGCATGAGTATTGTGCAAAGGATCTGCTTCTATTGGAACTAAATTATAAAAGTTCAAGCTCTGGAATTGGAGAAGCATGGAGGGTTCAGCATTCAGCATTCCTCTGGGACTTTCAGGAGTTATATAACAGACCTTCCACAAGTTACAAGCTTGTACATGGCTGTCTTAGCAGGATTTTTTTTTTTTTGTTTGCTAATTGTGAGCATTTTGGAGGAGAAAACAACTACAGCTCCCAGAGCCCTTGCAAGTTGATTGCACTTGTTGGCACTGTTGTTCTGCATAGGAAGCCATCTATTCAGTGTTCTTTCATAAGCAGTATTCATTGATGTCCTTGGAATACTATCAAATGGAAATATAAAGTAAGTTTTAAAAAGGCCCCCTCTCCACACAAAAAAATTTCAGTTGATGTTGGAGTTTACCGCTTTGTACTGCAGAAAGAAAAATAAAATCCTGGGTACCAAGGTGGAAATCTGAAGTGATTTCTAACTGAACAGAGTTAACTGTCAGCAAAATAAATTCCTCTCTTCACTGCAGATCTGGCAAGATCTCATTGAAGCACGACACAACACTGAGGGCTCTGCCCTCAACAGAGAAAGACATGCTTCCATTTCCTTCCAGAGATGCAGTCAGTTGCAGGCAGTCATTCAACAACAATTTGACAGTTGGTAAAATATTTGCCAACTAATAAAATATTTGCTCGGCCTTGGTCAGCAGCGGGTCTGCCCTAGGCCCGGCCGAGTCCACTGAACAAAGGGGAGCAACTTCTAGCAGTTTCCTACAGAAGCTACCACCTTAGGCCCCCCCTCACTAAACAAAACCACAATACATGCCTACCTCCTCCAGCCTGTCCTTTCTGACACTTCCAGATATTTGCTGGGAGAAAAAGAAAGTGTTGCAATAGGAAAGGTAAAAGTGCAGCTTATTTTCTATTTTCCACTGTGTACCTTTGGGCTTAAAAACTCCAGGAATTTAGAACAGTAGAGGGGCTTTATGTTTGTTTTGTTTGTTTTTTTTTTTATAGTGGTATTTTACAGAATGCTTTGTGTGAAGAGGGCATGTCATAAGAATATGGGAATGGTCTCTTAGGTCTGCGTGGTATGGCACTGAACTGCCACTACTCAAAAGAAAAAAAAAGTTAGTTTCATCTCCTTAAAAAGGTAAAGCACACATGTTATTATTGGCACTGACCACCAGCAGCACTTCCAGATGGATGCTGAAGTGCTGTCCTCCATACTGGTGTCAAGATGGCACCTGCAGGGTGCCCTGTATCATACAGATCTGCAGAGTCACACAGATCCTGGGGTGAAACTGGTCTACCAGGACCTGCTAGCAACAGCTTGCTGGATATTTACTGGGACACTATGCCTCTCTTTATCTTTTTTTTTTTTTAAATATAGCAGTTGCATTACCGAAATAAAAAAGTAATATAGTTTCTTACAGTAGAGATGGTGAAGGAAGGTCTCCTGTTTTCAGTTCTCTTCCCTGAGCATCTTTCCTTTGACATTAAAATAAGACCATCTTACTTTGCCTCCATTTGCCCCAAAAGTACCCTCTTAATGTCAGAGAATGAATTCACCTCTCCAGTAGGGTACTGAGGTTCAAATTCTTTTATGAACTCACATTGAATTAGTGAGTAAGCCACAATAGCCTTAGTGGTTACATGAAACACCCTTTCATGTAGACAAAAAAAAAAGGTATTCCTGCAGTTACATTTCAAAAAGATGTCAGCGCCAGAGAGGACGCAGAAGTGTTATAATCAACCAGTCCAGTTGCAAAGCCAAAACCAGACTACCTGTACCATAACCAATGCAGAGACCTGTGACATGTACAATGTATAAATGTACTATTCAGGATATAATTATCATTGGCTTGCCTTGAACCTGAATATAAGTGCAATCAACAGTAGTATACATGTATTTCATAGCATTGTGACGCTTAACTAGACATGATTTTTCTAAGTATATAAGCAATGTGATCACCAAAAGGACAAACATAGATAGTAGAAGGCACCCAAGCAACAAAAATCTGGCAGGTAGCAGACAAGACAAGCACAAGTGATTGCAAATAGACAGGACAACATTGAAAGATCGAAGATTGGCAAGAAAAAATTAAAAAGACAAATTATGTTGGTGGGGGGGGCAGCAATAGCATAAAAGCATAAGCATAAACAAGGGAAATGGGAGAAGGAGGAAGACAGCCCACTTTGATCTTGAATTTGCTCCTTCAGGAGCTCTCAAGCCTACCTTTGGCAATTAAGAACCATCAAAGACTGTAACCAACAATGCTAACTTTACAGCATCAGCACTGGGGTACTGTACACTTAGAGCTAACTTTAAATTGATTGTTAAAAACCAAGAGTTTTGTATACACAGTGATGACGATGAGCATTATGTAAGGAGTTAACCATTAGCAAGAAGTGAGCTGCTAATGAATAAATCATAGAATAGAGTTGGAAGGGACCTTAAAGTCATCTAGTCCAACCCCCATGCAAGGAGCAGGGACATCTCCAACTAGATCAGGTTGCTCAGAGCCTCATCCAACCTGGCCTTGAATGTTTCCAGGGATGGGGCATCAATCACCTCTCTGGGCAACCTGTTCCAGTGTTCTACCACCCTCATTGTAAAAAAAAAAAATTCCTAATATCTAATCTGAATCTACCTCCCTCTATTTTAAAACCGTTACCCCTCATCCTATCACAACAGGCCCTGCTAAAGAGTTTCTCCCTGTCTTTCCTATAATCCCCCTTTAGGTACTGGAAGACTGCTATAAGGTCTCCCCGAAGCCTCCTCTTCTCCAGGCTGAACAGCCCCAACTCTCTCAGCCTGTCATCATAGGAGAGGTGCTCCTCTGATCATCAGTAATGTTTAATTTCACAGTGTAAAAGTGATGTAATTTGTCAGTCTTTTAAACACTCCCATCACATCCATCTCTGATTCCCTCACTGACATAAATGCTTTTAATTGCAAAAGCTTAGCCACTATGATATGGTCCTTGCAAATACTAGAGTCAGTTCAATGGGAGATAGACTGAACCTCAAGAGAAGAAAGTTAGCAGTGGAAGAGGAAGAGGAGCAGGTGCTAAGGGAGTTTACTCCTTTGCTACATGAGTACATGGTGCAAATCAAGGCAGCTCTGCAGCATCACTTATTAAGCCTGCACCAATCAAGGTGCAAGGGTGGCACTAAGTAAACCTCTTTGACACTGTTTTTGATGTGGAAGCAACACACTTGGAGAAAAAGTATCTAGCAGCAGTATGATAAAACAACACCGTTCAGACAAAGCCTCTAAGGAATTTGCTTGGGGAGGCAGAGAAAAATAGTAAATGTGAATGTACTTTAAGAACAACCAGTATAGATGAGGGCACTTGCACAATAGCTTGCTACTGAACAAGAGAAAGAAGTAGAATTGACCCTCAGTTAATAACCTCTGAGGAGGAATGCTCCCAAGACAGAGACAGATACACATTTTTTAAAGTTTACATCATACTTTCTTTCTGCATTTCCGTGCTATTACCCAGAAAATCTATTGCATTCAAAGTAGTCCATCTTACTATCAGGAAAATATAAACGTGTAAAAGATATCACGCAAAATAAATACTCCTATTCACTCAATGTAATATAGTACAAAAAAAAATGACTACTCATTTGAAAAAAAGT
This sequence comes from Tetrax tetrax, assembly GCA_009806455.1. NCBI lineage: Eukaryota > Metazoa > Chordata > Aves > Otidiformes > Otididae > Tetrax > Tetrax tetrax. Next base: position 37,579 of record WHYT01013260.1, read on the forward strand.
TGTCTGCCTCCCAGCACTACTATTCTAAGACATTTATTGATTCACCATTATCTTCTCAGAAGACTATTAAGTCTTCCTAGTGGGCCCATACTCCCTCTCTACATAAATGACAGACCTAATTGCAATCACGTCACTTTGTTTGTACTATATATTCTTTGCCTCAAATTATTTCATGGGCTACATCAATCCTACCTAACGTTGTCATGCCTTTGAATGTAAATCTTGTGAAAAATCCTTTCAGGAGGCTTCAGGAAATCTTCTTTCATTTCCATTGCAACATTTCTGGGCAAAAGACTCATCAAAAGACGTTCCTAAAAGAAAACATAAACAACATCAATTTGTGGTATAGTACGTGACCATTATGCAACAGTTGCTCACATGCACACATTCACCAGTCAAAACCCCAAATAATACTCAAAGGGTTTCTAATTTTACAGTTTCTTCTGGAAGAAGACACATTGAATATTTATGTCACCAAGGAATAAGTTAAATTTTGCAGAACTACCCTAGTACTTACTTTAGACTAAAGTTCCTTCATATGTTTGTGGCAGTTCATGTGGATTTGAGGCTAAGGATAGTTAATTTAATCTATTTCCTACTGTTCTCATATGTATACTAACAATATTGCGAAGCATATGGTGAAATTAAATATTTGTTAACAGTTTACGCATATATCAATTTCAGATTAACCAGTCTTACATCCTGGTTAATTACTATAATTTTCATGTTAATTTAATTAAGTATGCTTATATCTCTGCAGCAGAATATATTTGTGTAACCTAAAATTTGGGTTAAAATTTAAAACAAATAGCTTTGTCCACAGTGGATCTTCTGAAGTTCTGTTGCCTATTATTCGTGTCTTGTAGTTGGCTTACTGTTTTAACTGAAATATACTGAGGTTGTAAAATGAGCTAAACACCTATCAGACAACAAAGAATCCACACAAGAGAGAACTTTGGACTGATGGTTAAATTCTCTGGTGCTTAAGATGGTATAAACTCAAAAAGATGATGGAATTTCATTAAGTATTATCTTAGATGCCAATTTTATGATGTCTGATAAGGACTAAATGTTCACTATAGCTTCTCTTTAAGTGAGCATATTAAATAAGATCTTTGCCATTTTGCTGAAATGGCTAAGTAAATTCCAAAGCTGTTATGGAGAAGGAGTAAGGTTTCAGCTTCTGTTTCCTAGAAAGTCAGATTAAAACAAACAGACAAACAACCAAACAAAAATTTTACAGTTAAGACTCTTACAGAGAACAATGCTGACTGAATAGTTCTTCTACAGCCTGTAAACACAATTACAATACAAGATGTGAATAAAAAAACTCACAGATAACTTCTGCAGTGCATGGCAAATAGCATGGAAGCCAGGGAAGTAATAGAAATCATTATTGTGAAGGTAGCATTGGAGAGCTGCAGGATATAGCACTGGACAGCGTTGAAACCTGCACATGTGAGATGTATTAAGGGAGGCCACAAAAAAGGCAATTCCTAAACACTTTAGCTTGACTATTACAAGACTTGAAGGGATCTTATGAAAATCCTGTATCAAATTGTGGTGGCTTGCTTTTTTCATTACTTATGAGAAAAAAAAAAAGAAGATAGATAGATTACTGAAAAATTGTAGAGTTTTACAAAGAGGGTTAGCAGCCTCCAGACTCATTGAGCTAGAAAAGACTCAATTATGGCTTTCTCAAAGGGCAGCCACTGCTGACCTTTCAGGCCAAGAAGGGAAGCAGCATTGTAGCTGTAAATAAGTGGAGGAGAGACTGGAAAATGTAAGAAACAACCCCACAATGGAAAGTATTGAACCACTGAAAATAAATGAAAGACAGTATCTAGCTCAGCATAAAAAATACAAGAAAAGTCTGTTTTATTTTGGACAAAATCCTATCTGTCAAACAAATCAGTATTGCCCCTCAGGTCAGCATAAGGAATGATGAAGGACTCAGAGGTCTGAAGCTGCCAGAGTGAATTCACGTATGCCAAATACAGCTGGCAGAAGGTTTGGGAAAGGGCTCCACCTGGATCTCTATTCAGCAAGTCCTACCATCAGTGTCTGATTTTTTTCCATTTGCTCCTGTATGGCTAATCTGATTATAAAAATAATCTGAAAGCCAGACTAGAAGGAAAACTAGATATGCATGGCTGCATAGCGCATTGAATGGAACAACTGACAGCATTGAAGCAAGGCCAGTCACATTTGTGGTGACATTCATGCTTGAGTGGTTGTTGCCTCTGACAAGGACTGGTGGTGACAGAAAAAAATTGAAAGAGTGAGTCAGGGAGCACTAATCAATTAGCAACAAATTTGACTAGAATAAAACAACACTGACGCTGCAGATATTCTTATTGGTGACAAATGGGTAGCCTCAACATGTAACTTATTCAAAAAACACAGGGCCTAGTTGGAAGAAAAATGTTTCCACATTTTCACCTTTCTCACTGATCCACAATGCTGTTTAAGCTTATTACAGCTGGTTTCTACCCAGAAAATTAAATCTTGGCCCTATGACCAATTTATGCTATTTTAGGAATTTGTACTCTCTTCTTTTCCTATTGTAAACCTTCACTCAGAATTAATATGGTCTAAAGTCAAATCACATGATGAAAAAAAATATTATTTTCAGAGACTGTAATTGTCTGTCAATGATTTTGCATTCCCTGCACAAACGTCACTAAGAAAAGAAAATTACAGATGAGGATCTATATCTCCTTCATTCACAACATTTTTCATTAAATTTATATTTTAAATGGCCAAGCCTAGCCTGGGATTTGGGATGCCAAGCTGAGCTGTCTCTGCCAACTGTCTTATTCTCATTAATGAGGATTTCTGCACCATTAATGAAGACTAAGTTAATTTTGAAGAGGATACTCAATTTAGAAAAACATCTAGATTTCTTTCTCCCACAGCAGTGAAGCATTGTTAGAAATAAGAGAACGAACAAACATTAATTTGACTCCAAGGCAAGTCAAAATGTGCATACCACGCCAATTAGGAATTGCTTGGTGTTACCTTGGCACTATTCAACAACTAGCACCATTACGCACATGACAAAGAAGGAAAAATGCAGACAAATTTTTAAAAAAATATTATTTTCCAAAGGGGCAAAAAGACCCTATATTACTACTTGTTTGGAACATTCTCAATCCTAATTGTATGTACAAGCTCCTGTACTGCAATTCTCACTCCGGGTTGGGCCTGGGGAAATACTTGTCTTGCCAGACCTGGTGTCACTGGCAGTCCTGCTTTGAGGAGGTGGTTGAACTGGATGATCTCCAGAGTCCCTTCTGACCATTGTATGCCAAGGAGGACAACAGCATAGGTTCAGGAGCGGAGCATGCTTGTGGCTTCCTGGGGAGGCCTGAAGCCATCCTGCCACCTTACTACACACAAGTGTGGCTTCTAAAATAGCAGGGGAGCTCAAGGCTCAGCACTTTCTAGCAGTAGTGTGGCTTCTCTTTCCTGAGAGGAGAAGCAGAAAGAAGCAACCAGACAACAGAGATTGTTGAAGCAACAGTTTCCATCATCTGCACACTCTATTCTGCCCCAATGCTCTCTTCAGCTTTCTCCAATTTGAAGGCTTCTCAGCACAACTCCCTTCCCCATCCCCATCCATGGCATAGACAGCTTTTCCCACCTGCACCTCAGCTCTGCTTTTATGGGAGTCTGCAGTGCATGTTCCTAATACATTTATTGCATGTCTCCAAATGAAGATGCCCTTCCCCTCCTGTTTTGAAAATAATTCTTTTGTATTTTGCTGCTTCTTCCAAACACTGATGACTTTCCTAAAGTCCATTTGAAATTTTCACCTTGATTTATAATCATTTCATGCAACTCCCCAAATAATACTATCCAGTCCAATACCACATTCTATTCCTACTGTACAAAATCATTTATTTTGAAATCTGTATGGGAAATGACTGTGGTACATTTTCATCTTCCTTCAACAAGCTGCAAATCATTTATGAACCCACTCTCCCCTCATCAGAAAAGAAGATGGAAATGCAGAAAAATGTCTTAATGTTCCCAGCCAGGATCCTCTCCTTTCCTTCCCGCTGCCTGCTGTGCATTTGGATTACCCCTCACAACTTTATACCCATAAGCTGGATGCACTTGCTGTGCTTCTCCATGCTAAATTGTATTCATGTAGATTATCAGATAAAATAAAAAGAAAACAAATAAGAAATCTTATTCATAATCAGTGCAGACTATTTTATCAAAGGAAACAGTTGCCATTTTTTGTGGGATACAGAAGAGAAGCAATCAGAGGTACTGTAGCATTGACTCAAAGCTGCGGGCTCTTATGTTTCTCTGAATCTCATTGCTCCTTGTCCTCTCGTGCTACTGTATATGCACATCTAGTGGAATTAATTTTGAGATTGAAGTAATAGTCTAGACCTTCTGAAGGGGCATGCAGAAAAATGTACTGCTTTGCATCTCTTTCAATCCCATGAGAACAGGATTGTAATGGATGCAACTCAGTTTATTTTAGTCGGCTTTGCTGGGTTTCTCCTGAACTGCTGCTTACAGCCAACCTGCTGGCACTGCTGCCCTCACCCATTAGGGAGCCTGAGCCCTACTTCTGGTTTGGCAGAGAGCTCAGTCTCATAGAGCTTGCTCAAAAGGGGACTCAGAGGTTCTTAAGCTCGTGCTGGGGCAAGTAGTAACTCTGGATGGCACTCTAGATTCTGGTCTTTTCTCATACTTCCTAGCACTGAACCACATTACTCAGGATAGACTACATGCCCATGGTCCACTGCTTTTTGCATTTTCATAGGGACTTTAAAAAGAAGGAAAGAAAAAAAGAAGCATGTAAGCAACATTTGGCACCTTTGTTTCCGGGCTAATACAATATGAATATTTTTGTTTGTTATAGTAACACTCCAACAGTGATGACAAATAGGAAAAGGAGCTCATAAAAGAAAGGAGCATTTTGACCATCTACTCTACAAGGTTTTTTACAACATAAAACATGAAATGTAACTGTTGTGGTTTTGTTTAGTGAGGGGGGCCTAAGGTGGTAGCTTCTGTAGGAAACTGCTAGAAGTCGCTCCCTTTTGTTCAGTGGACTCGAACGGGCCTAGGGCGGACCCGCTGCTGGCCAAGGCCGAGCCGATTGGGAGCAGAATGTCCCGTGATAACGCCTCTGCGATAACGTATTTAAGAAGGGGAAAACAGAAAAAAAAAAAGGAGAAGAGAAGATGTGAAGAAGCTGAGTGGGGACAGAGGCCCAGAGGGGGAGGCGCAGGCCTCCGGGGCCTTGCAGGCCTCACCCTCTGGCCTCTTACCAGGCAGCCGACTGGGCCCAACTCAGCCCGGCCCAGCTGCAAGAGGTGGAGAGGAGATGAGATGGGATGGATAATGTGAAGAGATCCTGAGAGGCTTCTGCCAGCCCGTTGTGAAGAACGAACTTTTCTTGTGAGAGAAACAGCTGTAAGACACCAAGGTCAGTGAAGAAGGAGGGGGAGGAGTAATGTGGCTCCTGGCCAAGATTCCCCTGCAGCCTGTGGTGATGACCATGGAGGAGCAGGTTGTCCCCCTGCAGCCCATGGAGGTCCACGGAGGAGCAGAGATCCACTTGGAGCCCATGAAGGACCCCGCACTGGGGGAGGTGGAGGCCTGAATGTGGCTGTGGCCTGTGGAGGGCTCGCTGGGACAGCTGTTGTGGAGAGACTGTACTCCATGGAAGAGATAACCTACGCCGGAGCAGTTTAGTGACGGACTGTGGCATATGGGTGGGACCCCACACTGGAGCAGGGGAGGGATGTGAGGAGTTTTTCCCTCAACTGTGAAGCAGCGGCGTAAAACAACACGTAATGAACTGACCACAACCCCCATTTCCTCTTCCCCCCTATGCTGCTCAGGGGTGGGGAAGGTAGTAGAGATAATGTTAAGCTCGGGAAGAGGGAGGGGTGGAGGAGGTTATCTTGTTTCTCTGTCTCATTATCCTGCTAGTTGTAGTAATAAATGAATAGTTTTCCCCAAGTCGAGTCTGTTTTTGCCCGTGACGGTAACTTTAAGGATTTCTCCCTGTCCTTATCTCAAACCTCAAGCCGTTTTTCTTACATTATCTCTTACTATTCTCTCGGAGGGTGGGGGGAGTGAGAGAGAGACTGCATAGTCTGGTCCGGATCGGGGCTAAACTACGATAGTAACCTACCAATTTCTTCAGTCTACCGGAGATCTTCTTTTGTTATTGCTATACTTAAATGGAAAGTGCCACCATATTTTAAAAGTATTTTTTTCCCAGAGAAGACAAGCATCAGACATGCATATAAAATATTAATAAGACTGTTTCAAAGTCAAATCATCTATATAATTTTGAGATTCTGTTTCTACTTAGTCAGTTGGGACTACAAAGTACATCCTAAATATGACCACCTGCTACCTAATTGTACCTTGATAAGTTCACTCTTGCGTAATTTTAAAAGCTACTGCTTAGTGGGTTTATGTTCTCTGTCATCTCTATATTACACTACATAGCCATTTTAATTCCTTGTAAGTAAAAAAAAAAAAAAGAGAGAAAATAAGCCTAGTGCAATGCATGGAAGAACAACTTTGTGTAAAATTACTAGAATTAATTTCTAGTTCCAGTAAGCTGGAAAACAAAACCAGCAGATTTTATTAATTAATTATCTTAAATTAAACTATGCTATGCCTTTCCAACTAAGTACAAGAAAAAGCACTGTTAAAGGTGGTGATTTTTTAAAAGCCACAAGGTGGCAATATTTCAGAACGTTCCTAAGAGTTCTTGAAAAATCATCAGTAGGTTATTATTAAAATCATAATCATAAAAGACTATCCCTAAAACTGCCATCTAATACACAGATTTTGAGTAGTAAGAGGCCGGCTAACAACATAGTTATAGTAGATGATCAATACACCAGCTATCCACTGACCACTGAATGACTACGGAGTATTTTTGTTACACTAACCTGAAAAGGCAAGTGTGATTCCAGAGTGGACTTGAAGATTGCTAGTAGGTTAACTTGAGATCAGCTCCACAAATCTTGTTCAAACAGGAACAAGAGCAGAGAAAGGTTATGAGGATAAACAGGGAAACTAGAAGTATAAAAATCATAGCCTATTTTTGTAGTTGCCCTCATATCCATAAAATCAGAATGCTCTAGAAATATATCAGTAAGGATTAATCTTCAGAAAGGCAAGCTAAGAGCATTGATACCAGATATAAACTGGTAATGAATAAATGACTGCAACATCACCCTAACATTCATCTTTTTACTTTCACCCCATATCCTTAGTATTTACTCTCTCTGAAACCTAACTAGCAAAATTCAATATATCCACAAAACCATCACAGAAAACTTGACAGGAAAAGGATGATACTCATTTCAGTTATTGTAAATCTTCCTACTAGAAGTGAACTTGTGTGAGAAGAAGCTAAATTCACACAACCAAACCATGGCTTTATACTTAAGTCATCTTTATTTGCCTCACTATAGTGTAGGCAAGTAGTTGCTCAGATATAACCAGACCATTCTCTATAACAGAAAACTTGAAAGCCTCCTTATCCGTGGCTGAGAAGAAAGAATAGCATTTGTGCAGTATGTTGCTAGGGAGATGTATATCTTGACTCCAACAGTGATTATCTCTTCAAAGCGACCCCTTCAAACTAGGTGTGGAACACCGCATTGTTTATCTCTTCTGTTTGGTGAAGGCAGAAACAGATGGAGGAAAATAAGATAAGGCAGAAGCAAAAAGCAGTCGCAAGACTCTTTGCCTTTCTGTGATGAACACAAGGAAGGAAAAGAGAGGTCTACAAACTTCCCTGGTTGCAACCACCAGGGACAGAATGATCAGCAATTATGGAATTGTATCCTTTAAACACACATTTGAAACACACTCTAACTCTGTGCTCTTCTTTTGAGGAATTGGATTTAGGAGTTAAAGCATATAGTCTCAACACAAATTGCTTATTTTAGTCTTGTTCATTGTTCTGTTCAAAAGATATCAGCAAAGACATGCTACCAACCATGGAAACATTTAGAGAAGGTTTGTAGGTATGGGAAGACAGTAATATGGTATAGTTGAAAATATCTGCTAGGAAAACAAAAAAAAAAAGTAAAATGGGAGGTTTTGAAGTTTTTCTTATTTATTAACTGTTAGTTAAATAAATGCCGTTGTCTCTATCTCTCAAGCTTCGGCAGGATTTTAATAAGAGGGTACATCAATGAGGTTGAAAGGGGTTTTTTTGGCACACAACAGCCACTGAACATACCATTCTAGATCTTCCTATGTGTAAAGAAAACATTCTCTTGCAGAGTCAGCAAGGTCAGGTTTCATCTTTCAGTGAAACAATCTCCTCATAGTAGCACTGACAGTATGCATGTGTTGTAGTTTAGCCCCGATCGAGAGCAGACTATGCAGTCTCTCTCTCACTCCCCCCACCCTCTAAGAGAATAGGGAGAGATAATATAAGAAAAAAAGGCTCAAGCTTTGAGATAAGGACAGGGAGAGATCCTTAAAATTACCAATATGGGCAAAACAGACTCGACTTGGAGAAAACTATTTGTTTATTATTAAAATCAAAGCAGGATAATGAAAAAGAGAACAAGATAACTTCCACCTACCCCTCCCTCTTCCTGAGCTTAACATTATCTCTACTACCTTCCCTGCCTTGAGCAGCACAGAGGGGAATAGGGAATGGGGGTTATGGTCAGTTCATCACATGTTGCTTTATGCTGCTCCTTCTTCCTCAGGGGAAGAACTTCTCACGTTCCTCCCCCGATCCAGCATGGGGTTCCTCCCACAGGCTGCAGTCCTTCATGAACTGGTCCGGCATGGGTCATCTCTTCCACAGGGTGCAGTTCCTCCAAAACAGCTGCCCCAGCAGGGCCTCCATGGCCTACAGCCTTCTTCAGGCATCCATCTGCCCTGGCATGGGGTCCTCCACAGGCTGCAGGTGGATCTCTACTCCTCCATGGACCTCCATGGGCTGCAGGGCTTAGCTTTAGTAAAGCTAAACTTTTTGATTGCTAGTGATAGAAACTGAGCTCAGTAGTGGGTGTAAGTAGACTACGGATTTTTTTTTAAAGTGACATATTAAGTGGTAAGCAGGTAGTATCTCCTTTTTGTAATGGAAAATACACGGAGCAAGAAGGAAAAACAAACTAAAAATTCACCAAGAGTCAAGCAACACCAGCATATATAATTGACAGCTGTTTGAAGCAGAACATATTCAAAATTTCCCAATATGTATTTCAAAACTCCTAATAGTCAAAGTATCAACAGGTTTCAGAATGATACGACTACTATTTTTTAACTTATCTATTTATGTTTGTCTACTCTGCTCAGTGTAAGCCAGCATCCATTACAATATATAAGAGCTTAACACAGGTGGCATGACTACATCATACACACATCTATGAGAAAGAACAAACTGCAAGAAACAGCAGTCGAAGATATCCTCCTGTTAGACTGAGCATGAGTGACTATGTAGGCTTACACTAAAAAGTGAAGTCCATATGCCCTTCTTTAGAAATTTGCCATAGATCACATCCTGTGTCAAAAAATGAAATGCCTGATAACCAATTTAATTGGCACACTTATTAACATCAGGGAGCTTTCAGGGGGTGAAAATAAAGTTAAACCAACTTGTTATAGTACTGATCTGGCCTGCTGTTATAAGTGTGGCTTTTTAAAGGCTTTTATAGATTTTTCTGTAATACCATATGTTGTATTTTGCAAATTAAAGGCATGTGGGTAGAGTAATACATTTACAATGCAATTAAAACGTATGCACTTTCTATGATTTACAACTGTATGCTTTTTCTTGTGTGTTACTGAGTTTCTACACTTTGACATTTCAAGCCCAATTGCAAGGTACCTCTCTTATCACACAGCTGTGGTGGCCCCCTGCAGCCACTCTCAGGGAAAAACTCATCTCATCCTCAGGAACGTGTTCAGGATAGCAGGGATGAGATACTCTGGTATGTGTCTATTACTGCCTGTAGGTCCAAATGTTAGCTTACAACTTACTTGGCCAAAGTTAGCTAAGAAGAATCTCAATTGTATGCCAAATAACATAGCTTCTGGCACTAACCGCATTCAGATGAGATGTTTATTCTGCATAAAAAGGTTGCAATAGAGCTGTAAATTTAGAACACTTTTATTTGTTTGCTATACCCTGCCTTGCAAGGGGTAACAAGTAGGTCCTAATGGCTTCAGGTCGAAGCTGAAGCCTTCCACCTGAAGATCTACATTTAACCTGAGTAGCCCTCAGATTTATTATTTGCTGTATTAAGGATAGACAGGTACATGAATCTTTAAGGACTGAGGACTAACAGATACTAGTCAGTAGAAAGCTTCAGGGCAATTATTGCTGTGTGGGAGAGAGAAAAGTGTCTCTTCACAACTCCTTTTACCTGAGAAAGGTGGAAGACAGACCAGGGATGCTACATAGCAAGATAAAGGTAGCCAACAGTTCATCTCAGCTCTGTGTAAGGATCTAAGCAGCCAAAGGTGGCAAACAGAGCAGAGAGCCGGACAAGTTCCCATCTCTGCTGCTGCTGCTGCCGCTATTTGGCTAAGAGGCATTGCTAGCCACCCTGAGTGGCTGTGAAGCCCAGCAGTTCAAACTGAGAGCCTGAAACTGTAACATTACTTATTTTCTCTTTTCCTTGATCCTGGAAAAGAACAAATAGATTTTTGAAGGTGGACTTCCTGGGTAAGGTTGTGGTTCGATGACACAATAAATTCAATTTTAAGCCTCCTTGTAACATAGAACACAGCACTAATGTGGAACAGGCTTACCTTGTCAGCTAAAATTAAGTTAGTCCACCTACGTTTTTTCAAAGATTGTACTGGCTAGCTTTTGTGAAGGATCAGGTATCATCTCTGGCCCTGCAATTTGTGTAAAATCAGGATCAGCTCCATGTTGCACACTAGATAATTTGACAAGAACATGTTTTTGTGCCCACACATGATCCAGATGAAATTTTTGCTGCAGGGCTACTTGCTGATGCATAGAGCCAGTATGAATGATTATGGAAACAGGCCTATGTTTTAATGATAAATTTAATATTTTCTTCTGCACTGCAATGAAAAAAAAATGCAAGATTCTGAGAATAAAAAGTATGAAAAACATGAGGAGAACCTGATTATGCATTGATAAGCATGTTGTCAAGCGCCCTAGAAATTACTTCTGCCTGAGGCTGTGCAAGTAACTAATTCTTCAGTTTGGTTGCTGAATTGGAAGAAAAAAAAAAACCAGCAACCTCTTATCCATTACCAAAATGAAAGACCAACATGGTTTGCTTTATTCAAACATAATGGTTTTTTTTTTCCTCTTTTCCTAAATGCTTGAAATTAAACATAACAGACAAAACCACTGGTGGGTTGCTATGGGTGTCATCCTTTTATCCAAAGGAGGTAGTACACATATCCAAAATGTGTAATATCTAGATTAAATTTTTTTGAAGGGACATCTGAACCCAGCAGGGAATGTGAACTCAAAATGCCCTAAGCAGCAGTTCAAAGTATTCTGCACTGAGACTCATGGTATCTTTTGCTGACACCTTTTCATTTTCCATTATTAATCAAATCTCTGACTCAGTGATGTCCCAGTTACTATACGCAATGTTAAGGATAGTGCCCTAAAATGCAGCAGACACTTGGAACGCATAAACGTATGCATGCAGACATTTTTATGCACAATTCAGCATTGTTTAAAGAGAATTTAGCTATTTTCAAACGATCTGGTGAACATGTACGAAAGCACTGCAGAGTAACACTGAGGTGCCAGGCTATCTCCCAGAACCAGCATTACAGTAGTAGTACAGCATTGTACTAGCAAATGGAACAACCCCACCTCTCAGCAAAAACTAATTAGACTAGATGAAGTGCCATGCTTCTGATCCTGAAGCTAACCACAGAGCTGGCTGTCTCAGCCCAGTGCTTCCTAACTCCCTATAGTTTTTAGTGCTTCCTTCAGCTTCTTATGTTAAAGCCTGTAATAAATTTCCTGCATTGTAGTGGAGTACACAACTATTTCATGAAAAATGAATGGCACCACTAAACACATTTCTCCAGTCCCAATGGTTTGACAAACTAAATATGAATTCACAAATAGTTTTTAAGGTAGCGAATCCCCAACTCTGGAGACTTTGCTATTCTCCAGTTGTTTTCCCACCACCATGTTCTAATTGTGAGCAAGTACAAAAGCAACATTTAGGAGGGAAGTAAAGATCTGAACAAGATCTTCTTTTTCTGCTTGAAAGATGGTCTTTATTTTGCAAACATATTTGCATGTACTTATGCAATTAAAAACCAGTGAAGATATCTAAGCTGTTTTTGTGGGCTTTGGAGGTTTGCAGGAAGTTAACCATTTTTCCAAACTTCTTCATAGGAAAGCAACAGGCACTTTACAGCAAGTGCATTTCACTGGTGGAAATCATATGCTTTATCTCCAAATTCAATGCATGAAGATGCATGAAAATATTCTTATTGTCTGGAGAGAAAAAAAAAATGAGTAAGATTCGTTACAAAGTTGGCAAGATTGAGCAGCTTCCACACATCAGGAAGACTAAGCAGGCTACAATTCTTCAGCTTGGAAAGACAAATGAGGAGGGTTATGAGAAAGTCTACAGTGTTGTGAGTGGCATGGAAAAGGTTACTGTAGAATGATTACTCATAATTTATCACAAAACAAGATCTGGAGAGCACCCAATCAAGTCGTCAGACAACAAGTTTATGACAAATTAAAAAAAAAAAGGAAGTTCTGTTTCTCAAAGTGCATAATTAGAATGAAATTCACCATCACAAAATTGTGGGGAGGACAAAACTTTACACACAGTGAAAGAGAGACCAGAAAAATGGAAAATGGGCGTCTACAGGTCTTTAAACACAGTGGTCCAGTTGCACTTCAAATTAAGATGGCCTCAGAATTACAATGCTACCGCTTCCTTGGAGCACGGCACCACTTCAGGAGCCAGCACACAGGGAATTAATGCATGGTGAGCCACAACTTCCGTGCTTGCTTCTTTCTCACTTACTTGAGAAGGGGTGAAGCACTGCCTGAAGGCTGCTTTCAGGATCAGCAGAAACATCTAATACTGGGAGTCCTCCAGGGAGAGGAGAGACAATGCCTTGCTTGCTGTATGGCCAAAGAATAATCTGGAATTAATGAAGTGGACACAAAGAGATGGTGCAGTGGGAATAAAGGGGAAGTGCTCAGGTGCTCTGACTGAGCAGGAACAGAAAAAGCACAGTTCCAGGGAACAGCACCCACCGCACAATATTTATTCTTAACTGCTTGCTCTGCAGGGGATGGTCTTACTGCAGAGATTTATAGACGTGAGAGAAGCAGCTTATCTCAAGTGAAGGATTATAATTATTTGCTTGTGGTCTAAAACTTACTTGGTTCCTGGCCTTCGTTTCTGGTATTTCTCTGCAATTGTAGTCTATCACTCAGCAACATAACAAAAGGATGATGGCACCATCGAGGCAGGTTATTTGTTGTTACCACAGAGAATAGACAATAGGGCGAATATTAAACTGAATTTTAAAATAAAAAAAAAGTCCATTGCCTTTGCCTTACCAACTCTTTCAAATCCTACCTGCAAATTCCTGCATGGTGACTCCAAAAATGCTACAACATGAGCTCTAGCTCATAAGAATAGATTTATCGAAATTATCAGTGGGACTATTACTACAAATGCATCATCACATGAGGAGAATCACTGTAAGCAGGACACGGAGGAAGAAATCTCCCTTAGAGTTTCAGCTGTGGTATCTGTCTCACACAGTCCGAAGGCTGTGGATGTTCAAAAGTCAATAGTATGTTCTTTCCCATTAGAGACTTGCACAGAAATACCAGGGAAAGATTTTAGCATTTTGGCTACAGTGTTCAGGTCAGAGCATTTGAATGAGACAAGAAAGTCTGATTAAAAAAAAAAAAACAGTACTTTTTAACATGTAATGTTGGTACTCCAGAGAACAAAAATACAGGAACGATCACAAAAATCAGACTAGGTCAGCAACATCTTTTCCTCTCAAAACACTCTTGAGTGTTGCCAGCTGGAAACTTGGGCTACATTATGCCACAGCAACTGTAGAATAATTTTGTAGCCTGTAATCATGCCTTAATTCTCACCCTGGTTTAAGAGGTATTCTAATGTAGTGTGAGAGGAACCACAGAAAGCATTTTGGTGGTACTTTTGACAGCTAATTAGCATATTTCACCACTGTATTGCGTTGTACACATGTTGCATAAAGGTAATTTCACAAGTGTAGGAGAAAAGTGTACTCTCTTCACTGACCTGTATATTGCACTGGAAAAACATTTTCAGGATTCTTGAGGTATACTATCAACAATAATGGTACTTATGTGTGATGTTTTTGCTTTCTCCTTTTTCCATATGCATGGATAAAATATAAAATAAGACAGATTGCTAACTAGAGAAAAACAAAAATCACTATGATTTTCATGTTGGATGCCAGAAGTGGGTTTTCATAGGCACAAGCAGCAGGGTTGCTTAAATCCCACAGAAATTCACTTCTGGCACATTTATGCCTTTGAAAATCTGCAAAAGCAAACCTAAAGGCTTTCATCCTAATACCATTTTTACACAGCCAGTAAAGATATGTAGTTGTCCAAAGACAACATCTACTTATGCAGAGTATGTTCAGGTCATAAAAATGCATTCACTCAATTCATAACAGAAAGTACATAAGGATCTCTGTTATTTCACACATAGGAATAGACTTGCTAGAGAAATTGCAAGTGAAGTGAAGTAAGTGTGTGACGTACACAAGCTTTGAGGACCCCTTCATCTTGCATAGCAAGATTTGAATACCAGTTAAGTCCTTTATTGGCATAAGCTATCATCATTCCACAGAGGTCAATGAAGTTATATCTTTGTATAACTTACCAGATATATCTGGTCCAAACCTTACAGATGAACAGTTCTTAACAGGTTTAAGATTCAAACCTGTGAGTAACAACAGCAAGCTCCACAAAATAGTAGTTTTCTTGATTGTTTCCAAATCTACTTGGAAGACTGAGTGATAAAATTGAGTGATCAAACTACTAAGGTGGCTTTTGAGAAAAGGAATAGTTATCACATAGTAATCACAGTTATTCATGTATACCAGTGCAGCCCTTTCTCCTGAAAATGTAGACTTTTGTTTATAGGTGTTATGAATGCAAAGAGATATAGCACACACAGCCAGAAGAGAAGTATTTACAGCATATCTAACAGCCACCTAAAAACATTCATGCAGAAAAAAAAACCAGGATCTTAGATTGCAATAGTATGTCAGATTTACCTGAGCCCTAAAATAGATTCTGTCTGGCGCTGGAGCTGACAGTAGCTTTGGGGTCAGCATGCACCTTCTGTGTGTGCTGCAGATGAAGAGCAAAGAGTGTGCATGCACTGGGGAGGAAGAGTTAAAGGAGGTGGGGCAAGGCAGCACCCTTCCTTCGCGATGGAAACACACATATGCCCTATCATGCACTCAACAGCAATATCCTGACCTGTGATTCACATAACTACAGTCACCTCAAAAGAAACAGAGAAAAGGAAATAAGGCTTAGAAACTGACCTGTTTTTCATTTTCATCCTCCAGCCTCAGCCTGTCCTCAATGCAGTTCCTGGCCTGAAGGAACGCCTTCCTCTGAGCCCTTTCTGTCAAAATCCTCACAAAGACCCCATACAAATTTACACTGACAAAAAGGATTGCATTGGCCACAAGCTGTAAGAAAGAAAGAAAAATAAATAAATATTTTAAAATACAGATTTTTATTTTACATTTCTAGTCAGCAAAATTAAAAAAAAAAAAAAGCTCACTGTCTTTAAAAATTCTGCCTTGCTAGCCATGTCACTGATACCGCTTCCAACAATCCAACTGCAGTGAAACAATTCTGAGTTGAGCAAAGCAGCCCGACCTGCTCGCGTAACGACCAGTCCAACCAAGAAAAGGCGGTAGTAGTGGGTGACTCTCTTCTGAAAGGTATGGAGGCACCCATTTGCCGACCTGACACACTCTTAGAGAGGTGTGCTGTCTCCTGTCAGGGATGTTACTAAGAGAGTAACAAACCTTGTATGGGCCACAGACTATTAGTCACTGGTGGTGTTTCACATGTGCACCAGTGACACAGCCAGGAGTAGTCTAAGGAGCATCAAGAAGGACTACAGTGCCCTGGGAGCAACAGTTAAGGACTCTGGAGCGCAGGCAGTCTTTTCATCAATCCTCCCAGTGAAAGGGAAGGGGCCTGAAAGGGCCAGTTGAATCTGGCAAGTCAACAAATGGCTACAGGAATGGTGCCACAGCCAGGGCTTTGGCTGCTTAGACCACAAGACTTGCTTTGAAAAGCCTGGTCTACTAGGGCTGATAGGGTACAGCTAACTGAGAAGGGGAAGATATCTTCAGCCAAAGGCTTGCCAGGCCCGTCAAGAGGGCTTAAAACTAATGTTGCCAGAGGAGGGGGAGCACAATCCGGCCCACCACTGTCAGTATGGCGCCAGTGCCAGCAACAACTGCCCAGAACCTGGGGAAGGATCTCAGGTAAGTACAAGAGAACCTAAAATGCAGGCCAAAGGAATTTCCATTGCTCCAGCTAGCAAGTTGTCTTCATTGAAGTCTCAGCTTAAGTGCCTCTATGCCAACACACGTAGCATGGGGAACAAACAGGACAAGTCAGAGATGTGCCTGCACCTGCAGGGCTACAATCTTGTTGGCATCACAGAGACATGGTGGGATGACTCCTGTGACTGGAGTGTTGGGATGGAGTGATATAGGCTCTTTAGGAAGGACAAGGACAGGCAGGGGCAGGGGAGGAGGGGGTGTCACCCTTTATGTCAGCATCCAGCTGGAGTGCATGGAGCTCCGCCTAGGGAGGGAGGAGGAGCTGACAGAGCTTATGGGTCAGAATTAGAGGGAGAGCAGGGACAGGGGACATTACAGAGAGGGTTTGATACAGGCCACCTAGCCAGGAGGACCGAGCGGATGAGGCCCTTTACAGGCAGACAGGAGTAGACTCATGGTCACAAGCCCTGGTCATCACGGGGGACTTCAACCACCCCGACATCTGTTGGAGGGACACCACAGTAAGGCACAGGCAATCCAAGAGGTTCCTGGAATGCGTGAATGACTTCCACTTGCAGGCAATAGAGGAGCCAACGAGGAGGGGTGCCATGCTCGACCTCGTGCTCACCAACAGGGAGGGGCTGGTGGGGTATGTGAAACTCAAGGGCAGCATTGGCTGCAGTGACCATGAGATGGTGGAGTTCAAGATCCTTGGGGAAGGGAGGAGGGCATGCAGCAAGCTCTCTGCCCGGACCTCAGGAGGGCAGACTTTGGCCTTTTCAAGGATCTGATGGGTTAAGAGCCATGGGATACAGCCCTGGAGGGAAGAGGGGCCCAGGAGGGTTGGTTGATATTCAAGGAGCACCTCATGCAAGCTGAGGTGTGATGCATCTCAATGGAGAGCAAGTCGGGTAAAAATGCCAGGAGGGCTGTGTGGATGAAGAAGGAGCTCATGGACAAACTGAAAATCAAGAAGGATGCACATAGAGGGTGGAAGCGAGGATAGGTAGCCTGGGAGGATTACAGAGAGGTTGTGCAAGTGGCCAGGGATCAGATTAGGAAGGCTAAAGCCCTGATAGAACTGAGTCTGGCCAAGGACGTCAAAGGCAACAAGAAAAGCTTCTCTAGATATATCAAGGACAAAAGGAGGTCCAAGGATAATGTAGGCCCTCTCCAAAAGGAAACAGGTGACCTGATCACCTGAGATATGGAGGAGACTGAGGTGCTTAATGACTTTTTTTGCCTCAGTCTTCACCGATAAGGACTCTAGCCACATCACCAGAGTTGCATAAGACAAAAGCAGGGACTGGGAGAATGAAGAGCTGCCCACTGTAGTGAAAGAGCACGTTCCAGAATATCTAAGGAACCTGAAGGTGCACGGGTCCTGATGAGATGCATCCACGGGTCCTGAGGGAACTGGCAGATGAAGTTGCCAAGCCGCTGGTCATTGTATTTGAGAAGTCATGGCAGTCTGGTGAGGTTCCCAATGACTGGAAGAGGCTTAACATAACCCTCATTTTTAAAAAGGGGATAAAGGAAGATGCAGAGAGCTACAGGCTGATCAGCCTCCTCTCTGTGCCTGGCAAGGTCATGGAGCAGATCCTCCTGGAAACCATGCTAAGGCACAGTGGAGAGCAAGGAGGTGATTGGTGACAGCCAACATGGTTTCACAAAGGGCAAATCGTGCCTGGATAATCTGGTGGCCTTCTATGACAGGATTACAGCATCGATGGACAAGGGACGAGCAACAGACATCATCTGCCTGGACTTGTGCAAGGCATTTGGCAATGTCCCGCACGACATCCTTCTCTCTAAACTGGAGAGACATGGGTTTGATGGATGGACCACTCAGTGGATAAGGAATTGGCTGGATGGCCATACTCAGAGAGTGGTGGTCAACGGCTCAATGTCCAAGTGGAGAACGCTGACGACTGGCATTCCTCAGGGGTTGTGTTGGGCCCGGCCCTGTTCAACATCTTTGTCGGCGACATGAACAGTGAGACAGAGTGCACCCTCAGCAAATTCAATGATGACATCAAGCTGTATGGTGCCATAAACATGCTCAGGGGAAGGGATGCCATTCAGAGTAACCTTGACAGGCTGGAGAGGTGGGCCCATGCAAACCTCATGAAGTTCAATGAGGCCAAGTGCAAAGTCCTGCACATGGACTGGGGCAATCCCAGGCACAAATATAGGCTGGGCAGAGAATGGATTGAGAGCAGCCCTGAGGAGAAGGAATTGGGAGTGCTAGTGGGTGAGAAGCTCAACAAGAGCTCACAATGTGCCCTTCCAGCCCAGAAGCCAGCCATATCCTGGGCTGCATCAAAAGAAGCATGGCCAGCAGGTCGAGGAAGGTGATTGTCCCCCTCTACTCTGCCTCTCCTGAGACCCCACATGAAGTACTGCATCCTGCTCTGGAGCTCGCAACATAAGAAGGATCTGGATCTGTTGGAACAAGTACAGAGGATGACCACAAAGATGATAAGAGAGCTGGAGCACCTCTCCTATGAGGACAGGCTGAGAGAGCTGGGGCTGTTCAGCCTGGAAAAGAGGAGGCTCTGGGGAGACCTTATAGTGGCCTTCCAATACCTAAAGGTGGCCTACAGGAAAGATGGGGAGAAACTCTTCAGCAGGGCCTGTTGCGATAGAATGAGGTGTAATGGTTTTACAATTTTTTACAATGAGGGTGGTGGAACACTGGAACAGGTTGCCCAGAGAGGCGGTAGATGCCCCATCCCAACATTCAAGGTCAGGTTGGATAAGGCTCTGAGTAACCTGATCTAGTTGAAGATGTCCCTCCTTGCAGGGAGGTTGAATTAGATGACCTTTAAAGGTCCCTTCCAACCCTAACTATTCTATGATTCTATAATCATAGCAGCTACCACAAGTCTGGGCAGGCAATATTGCATAATACAGAACTTTGCATCTACTGAAGTTGATTTATCTTACAGTGATCTGTAGTTTTTCACTTTCATTCAGTATTGGTTGTTTCATCAGCCCATGGGTAGATCTTCCATCTAATAAGGACAATAGTACCTTCAGCATTTGTTCAACTGCGAGATGCCTGGAAGACCAAAATTATTTTCCTATGCCTTCGTAAAGTAGGGATATTATTTTCCCTTTCTTTATAGTTGAGAAGAAGCAAGGCACTGACAAAATCTGTGACTAAATCAAAATATGTGCCTGGGTACCCTAAGCTTTAATATTGTGCAGCTTGCACTTGGAAAATCTGCTTCTCTTCCCATATCTGTACTATGAGCGACTATATTGTATTTTTTGAGAAATCACCCAAAATATTGTTGATACTGTCCTGCAGCAAACCTCTCAGAAGGTGCAGAGTGCTTTCAAATGATGGCCCTTGCCACAAACCAAGCCCCACCATAATGCTATAAGCAGGGATAATTAATTTCTTCAGAATTACTTCTATGAACAGTGACTTGATGAAAGACACATAAATGACCCAAGTGCCCTTCTACGTTTTTTAAATGTTTTTGCAGCATGTGATAAAGTTAATTAACTAACCTAAATATGTCAACAGTGGCTTGCACACAACCTCCCTATCTAAGACAATTCTGTTCAAGTTTCTCATTGCATCTCTGATGTCCAAAAGATGTCTTCAGATGGTAAATTCTGCAATGAAATGCAGTGTTTGTTTAGAAAGAAGGCAATAAGGCTTCATTACCCAATATCTTCTGAGTCTCATTCTCCATATTTACTCTAGTTACTACCACAGCATCATGACAAGGATTCACAGGACTCATAAATTCCAAAATTTCAGAAATCAACTGGCACATGAATTGGCTAAGATTGGGTATAATAAGAGCAAAGAAAAACATTACAGCAAGTAACACAATGCATGTTAAACTCCTATGCACTTAAAATAGTTCATAAAGATCATATAACTGACATTTATTTCTTAATTCAAGATATACATTTCAAGCTAGTAGATCTCTATTGTTGCATGACCTCTCATTGTAAATTGAAGAGGAGACTACTACCCTTATTTGCTCTGCATAGTGAGTCTCGACATACCAACGATATAATCAATTTTTAAAAAACCCAAACACCTACATTGTTGTGGAGAATGCTTACTGACTAATGGGACTAGGATTGAAGGCTTGAATTCAGCCAATATGGTAAGCAAAGATCCAAAATTACATCCAGAAACTCCCTGTTGAGTTTGGAGAGCCTTTGGGAAATGTTTCACCCTACAAAAATAAGAAGGAAGTTTCTGATGTGTGTAACTAATGGCAATATATATCTCCATCTCCTGTGATCTCAGTATAGGGGGGAGAATTGAAGGCTTCATTCTGGGCAGGTTCTCCAGAACTTCTCTGATTTGCAAGTCCTCTAACTTTTACCTTCGTATCTGGTTGTTATTAACTAATAAGACATCAACAACAACTTCCCTGCAACCATTCTCACCGGCACAAAATCAAAAGATACCCTGTGACAATAAAGAGAAGAGGCTGTGCCCAGCATTAGTGTTTTCTTTCTCCTCAGATATCCAAACCAAACCAAATCAATCAACCTAAGAATTCAATCTAAGAACCTTATATACCAGTTACTTACATGTCGCTTCTCAGAGATGGTCATACACATGCTAAAACTTTGAAGACGAAAAGCAGTATGCAAGCATACTGATAATGATACGCTGTATCATTATCATGATACATTTCATGATATCTTTATCATTTCATGATACAGATACATAAGCATAAACAGTCTGTAATTCCTATCCTGCTTTACTTTGTGTCATCACAGAGAACTGTTTGAGGTATATCAATTTTCAGCAGAAGTGAAAGCCCACTAAAATGAAATTGCTGTAGAAATTCCAGTAGAATCCTATTTTTAGAGACATGAATGCAGCTGCACTCACCTTATCCCTGCATTTTATCGTGCTGAAGTGTAGTGACAACAGTGTGTTTTAAAGCTAATTCTTAGAAGTGCAATGAAATAAAAATAGAAAGGATTTGTAAAGGCTGTATTCAAAGGCAGTAGAGAGAGTTCACAGAATAAACAGTCAAGACAGTTACAGACAATGCAACTACTTGACTCTGGCCATATACAAAACAGCTGTTAATAACACAGAGTGAAAACCTAATATTATCTTTATGCTCTGATATCAGAGTGGCCAAAGACATAAATAATTACTTATAGATTTTTTTTTTTTTTTTAAAAAAAGACTGAATTCAATTTCTTGTCTTCAACTGGAAGCAGTAAAAGACCATATATTGTAACAATCTGACAGCTGTTCTGGGACTATCATTACAATTTCACTCAAGCAACCATGATCACCTGGACTGGGGGTAACCAGTAGGTGAATTCCTGCAATCATGCAGCCACTTTCAGACTCAGCAGGGTAAGTCATTTTCCAACATGCTTTGAACAGTTTAAGATAAAACAGAGGCTTAGCTGTTAGCTCTGGCCTGCAGAGAATCACGAGAAGTGAAAAAGCAAGTAAAAGATTAATAGATTTCAAAATGTGAGAAAAGAAAGTAGGGCAGATTGTCTCCTGAGGTAAGAGTTCCTTCCCTTCACAACCCATTTTCTGCTTAATTGCTATTTTTCCCCACTTGCAAACTACATACATCTCTCTCTCTCTGGGTTTCTCAAATGCATGCCATTTCCTAGTTCCTTTCATTTTAATATGTAAATATATACCTCTATATATACACATATACGTACATACATAACTCACTTACACACATTACGTGCTGTAAGTCCATGAAAGATTGAGATTTGCTGTTAAAATTAAGCATCTCTGAAGTGGTACTGAGGCATCCAGAACTGCTGAAATATCAAAGAATTTTATTTTAAATCATTCCTATCTTATTCACTATACTACTGCTTAATAACAAAAAGAGTGCTCTTCAGGTTTCACCATCGCCTTCTATTTACAGAACTACCAAAAAAACAATTTACTTAATGCAATACAAAGTAACTCAAAGACATTTTTATGCTACAACCGCTTTCAAGCAATGTTATTCTCTCATTCTGTAATGAGATTACAGGTCAGCCAGAATTTTTTAAAAAAAAAGGGCATCAGGGTCATGGAAGTCTGTTTTAAAGATTTTTTTTTTTAATTGCTGTCACTGAATCTTGTATTGTGCATTCTGCATATCTGCTGAACTTCAGTACCAAAATGCTGAGCTTTAAACTTGTCTAGTTCTTAGTAGGGTATGCTTTCTCTCACTGGATGAACTCTAGTGCGGTTCCTTGTGCTGGCTCTAGAGGGTGCTAACAAAGGCAGACTTCCAACACAGAGAGCTAGTTCTCGTGGGCTGCCTAGTCAGTGAAAACGGACAGGCAGCTCCAGCAAGTATTTAAACCAAATTTCTGTCTGTCCTGTTTTTTTTTTCTCCATTGACTTCCCTGGCTCTCAAGTTAGTTTTGGTAGGGAACTCAAATTGTCCAATACAGCAATGCTCATCAGGGAGTGAGCAAATAATTTTGGAAGTAAGAAGCACGTAACAGGCACATGCATACCACAAGGCTTGAAAAGTTCAATTGAAGATCCCCTTTCTTTCCCCACAATGATCTCCCACTTCTTGAGTGTCCCTTGGGATTAGTTGAGAAAGACTTTGAAGAGTCTCTCAAACTTTTCTATTACAAACAGGATTTATTCTCCACTTCTTTTTCTTTCAATGTAAGAATTCCACCATTTGCTCTCTCAAACAAATGGTGAAAAATTCTACCTGTTATTATCTGCCTTTTGAGAGGACTCTGTCTGCTCAGGAGACTAATTCGGCTATCGGGTAAACAGTTGCATAGTGAATAGTTCATACCTGAGGCTGGTTTTTGCTGTGGAGTAGCTTTATGTTTGTCTCATAAACATCCTCATAGAAAAATATGGCTATTTCACAAAGATGTAAATAACTTCTGGATCTCAAAGACTTTTTTACAAAGTGGCATTGATGTGGATGGATATTGAAATACTAAACTGAAGTAGACTAAATGAGAAATATAAATTAGCAGAGAAGAAAAATTCAGGAGATTCCCTCAGAACTCCACTGTGCTTTCTAAAAGCTGGGTTTGTGGCATGAATGGGACTGAGAGGGGATTTCAATATTTATCACTCCTGGGATTATAATTTAGTGGCTAATAACAATATTCCATTTATTCTCAGCAGCATGAGTTCTCACAATGTTCTATGTAGAGAAGAGTGGAATATGTAGGAAATATGACCAGCATTTCCAGGTGAAGGATGAAATTTGACAAGACCAATGTGGTTTGTTTACATCTTAACCCTCAGATACCTGATAAGACAAGAGGTATACAGGGCCTGAATTCTAGTTTTCTCTGTTAACTGAATTTCACTGCAAGTAATTTCTGTGCCACTATTGTTGTTCCTGCTGTGCAGACAATGTAACATTTGCTCATTCTGTCAAAATTCTTTGAAATATGACAATAAAATGCATTCGTGTGAAATAGGAAAGTCTATCCTGAAGCATGTCTCTAAGGAAAGAGTCATGAACAGCTTACCAAAATGAGTAAGTACTTCCGCCATTAAAAACTCTTGAAGACAAAGGTAAGACTGTGCTGTTTATGAAAATCATTGATATCATGAACAAGACCTTTTACAAGTTTAAACAAAATTAATTTATCTTTTTCCTGTTATGGAAAATGTTACCATTAGAGCAGTGCTTAATTTACAGTCTTCATAAAAGAGAATGCACAATTGTCTCTTAATCCTGACATGGCTTTGTTAAGTTTAGTAATTCACTTAATCAACTCACTTCACAACCTTTTGAGAACACTTAATTACTACATCTGCTCCCTCTGTTTGCTGAAGTGGTGTAATAGTTCCTGACTGCATCCCAAAAAGCACACTCTCCTACCAGAGAAGGCAGCCAAACAAATTTTCTCCAGATTAAATGAATGTATTCCCATTCTGAATAAACATCCCTCTTTATTTTTGTTAGTTTTTGTCCTAACTGCTTTTGCCATGTACTAAAAAAATACCATTCTGCTGTGCCGTTCTCCGTAGTTTCTGTCTTCGTTCGCACTCCTCCTAAATCTACTGCATACTCAAAAAGAGGATTAGTGACTAGTTATTTCAGTGATAACGTGTTGAATGGGAACAGATGTCCCTGTTGAGAAAAAGAAAGTAGCACTGCAGTGTTTGTAACTATACAAGCAAAGAGAGACTTTTAGGATATCTAGGATGCTATTTCCACTAACCACAGCCAGTTTTTTGAAGCGTACATGCACGATGTATAATTGCAGAAATCTGCTCTGTCTCTCTCCCTCTGTTTGCATACCTGTTTGACCAAAGTACAAAACACAATTTATAACCACTGTTTAAAATACATGCCATAACCCTCTCTTAAAAATAAGCCCTACAAAAGTAGAGTCAAGAGCCGTCAAGCTCCTCAGTGTTAAAAGTTAGTAGACCTCCTCTCACGTTACACGCCACTGGTTGTTTATCTGGTGTGAGAAGCACTTACCTCTGAGATTAAGTAGCAGAGAATTATTATGGAATATCAGAACTAGAGCTGATTGAATCATAAATATTGAATCATAAACCTTATGTAGTACTGCAGCTTAAAAACATTCTGATAAAGATATTTGTGATTACATAAGATACAAAATATTTGTTTTGTGGAAGTTGCAAAGTGTCAGCTGTCTGCCCACCAATACTGTCACTCAGGTATGTGACATGAATCCATGACTTTAATTTCAGGCTCTTCTTTTTGAGATTCTGAGCTGTTGTGCCTTTCTTAGTGAATTTCTGAAAGGAACTCACAATTCCACCATTTTTACCTTTCACATTACCAACAAATTAAATCTTTATTTTGATGTATCAAGACTTACGGATTTTTTTATTTTATTTTTTATTTGTTAGGAAGAGAGAAAGAAGCACTTATGTGCAAAAACTTTTGTTCTTATCTGGATTTTTTGAATTAAGAAAAAAAGGCAGCTGATTTTAAGAAAGAGGAAAAATATCAGACAGGGGACTTATAGGTGATATACAGCACAGCACTGATATATGAAATTTCAGAAATAAGACATAAAGGACTGGATAGAAAAAACTGCAAGCAGCATACAGGCTGAAATACCTTTAAGCATATATTCTCAATCACTTCAAACGATTACAAGTAATGAATGACTTCATAAAAACTGCATTTAAAAAAAAACAAACTAAACACATAGCAGCATTCTATTAGAAATGGTTGCTGCAATGGCAACAGTAATGTCTGAAACTCGCCAAATATAGCACTGGGCTGTTGCACATCAGAAATTCAAAAAAGCAGTAAGAAAATGCTCTGATTTTTCTCCATCTGAAGCCTGTTTTTATAATGTGTGTGTACCGATACACATTTGTGAGTTGGTTCTTGATAGCATGTGAACAATATTAATTATTTCTCTTGGTTTCATATTGTATCCATTAAGCCCAGTTGAGGTTAGTATGAGCAATGTTTCCGTATATCAAATCAGACCTTATATATAGATTGGAGATTACTTTCATACAAGGCAACAAAGTCTCTCCAAAGCCCACAGAGGTGTTGGGGCTATTGCAGACAGAAGAGAATGTCTGAAGAATATCACATGTGAAGCAAAAATAATTTCCTAGTCATCCATACTACTCAGTCAAGTCTAGGTATACAAGAGAACTGGCTGACCTCCATGGTTTTTCGCTAGACGAGAGGCTATGACTGCCTCTCAGATAAGATATGAGAGACATGATATCTCAGCTGCGGCTTTCTCTTGCTGTTACACTACGGTACTGTGCTCCACAGTACATAACAGGTTCACAGCCACACATAAACCTTAAACATAATAATGTGGGGTTGGTCACTTCCCTCTGTGGAAAGCTGACACAATGAGCTACCCAGAAAAATATTAGCATATTCTTGTCACATTCCACAAATTTCTTTGTGCTGAAAAGAGAACGGCAAATGTTACTTTTATTTATTTAGTGATTTAGCTGTTGCATTCTATTATGACGTATTGTAAGTCACCATAGAACAAATAAGCCCTCAGTTCTTCTGTTCTTTTGGGGTAGGTTGCCATGGTTTGGGGTTTTTTGGACATTGCAGTTGTTCCCAAGCATTATGAATAGCTGCTATCTGTCACAAAAGATTTGGAGTATGTTGCCAAAGCAATTTTAAATAATTTCTATAGAAATTACAGTTAATATTTTTATTTATTTGTGCATGTTATTTACTTGCTTGACAGAATCTGTGTGATCAGCCCCTGAAGCTGTTCTACATCAATCAAAAATCTGTGGCTTTCTCCCCTTTTCCTATTAGTTAGTATAATGTCATGTTGTGCAATTAGAGCATAGTACAGTAATCCGTTGTCCAAAATTTGTTTGCATTTGCTGTATGAAACACATGGTTCCCTTCCAGTACTTGCTTCCCCACAAGCATATATCTGAATATCTTAATGCTTTTTTTTTTTTTTAATAAAGCTTCAGTAAAAATATAAAATACATAAAAATACAGACTTGCGGGGATACACAGTCCAAGGTGGTCTGAAAGTTTGGTGGGACTGCAGTTGCTAGGTGACTGGACTTTCAGATCTTAAATATAATTTTTCTTCATTTGAATCTGATGCATGGCTGAGAAACGGCAGGTAGCAGCTTCAGTCTGGCGCCTGACTGCTGTAGACAGGAAGCATTTATCTAGTGTACAGCTCTTCAACTACAGAGGCACAAAATGAGGCTGTGGCTTCAGTTCAGCAAGGGGCACCACATTTTCAGATTGCTCCTGTAACAACCCAGGAGGAAGACTGCCCAGTCTGAGTGGGACAGCCTCCTTCCCTGGCTCCCAGCTGTGCTCCTTTTGCAGCCCACTGTGTGCCACCAGCTGAGTGAACTCACTGTCTCATGCTCCCATGGCATGATTTGGTTATATCCATAAAATGTACTCCACAATCTGCCTCTTATGGGACCTGGCTTTCTGAAGACCGATAACTATGTGCTGACCTCCTGCACGTTCTGGCAGCTGGAATGAGCTTCCAGCTTTTCACTCAGCTTTAGTTTAGTTGTTGAAGTATTTTCTGTAAAAACTCAAAAGTGCTCTACAAAGCTTTGCTAATAAACAGTGCTGGGGCAGAGGACTCATTCTGCCTGTTAGTGACGGAGCTGGTGACAAAATATGCGTCTTCCAAGACTCAGTTCTTTTCTCCAGCGGTTCAAGCTTAGTCTTGTCAAGCCTAGGAACTGTGCTGCTGGGGACTTAGTACTATCCCTAGGGCTTATTATACACGCTACACAGACACTACGCAATCTCTTTGGTACTGAAATGGCACTCTCCTGTGCTGTGCACAGGCTATTTCCAAGGAGGTCTTCAATTTTGCTCCTGGAAGGTCGAATGCTTAAAACTTAAGAAATGCTAACACCCATGCTTAAAACCTCTAAGTGCCTTTTTTGAATTTAACTTCAAGGCACTTTCTCAAGAGCTGAGCTAGGAGATAGCCATGGATGCAACCAGGTACCCAAGTCAGTGTTTGTCAGTTAGGTACGATCACAGGCATACCCCAGAAGAGAAAATAAACACAAGTTAAGTTCAAGCAGCTGTCCAAATATTACACTGTAATATTACACTGTAATGAACTCATCGTTAGGAAATCATGTTGAAATCATAGAATGGTTAGGGTTGGAAGAGACCTTCAAAGGGCATCAAGTCCAACCTCCCTGCAAGGAGCAGGGACATCCCTAACTAGATCAGGTTGCTCAGAGCTTCATGCAACCTGGCCTTGAATGTTTCCAGGGATGGGGCATCCACCACCTCTCTGGGCAACCTGTTCCAGTGTTCTACCACCCTCAGTGTAAAAAAATTTTTCCTAATATCTAATCTAAGTCTATCTCCCTTTACTTGGAAACCATTACCTCTTGTCCTGCCACAACAGGCCCTGCTAAAGAATTTCTCCCCATCTTTCCTGTAGGCCCCATTGAGGTACTGGAAGACCACTCTCCCCAGAGTCTCCTCTTGTCCAGGCTGACCAGCCCCAACTCTCTCAGTCTGTCCTCATAGGAAAGGTGCTCCAGCCCCCTTAGCATCTTCATGGCCCTCCTCTGGACCTTCTCCAACTGGTCCATGTCCTCCTTCTGTCGGGAGCTCCAGAGCTGGACGCAGTACTCCAGGTGAAGTCTCATGCTCCTCTTGATGCAGCCCAGGATGCGGATGGCCTTCTGGACTGCAAGGGCGCGTTGCCAGCTCATGTTAAACTTCTCATCCACCAGCACTCCCAAGTCCTTCTCCTCAGGGCTGGTCTTCATCCATTCTCTGCCCAGTCTGTATTTGTGCCTGGGATTGCCACAACCCACGTGCAGGACTTTGCACTTGGCCTCATTGAACTTCATGAGGTTGGCACAGGCCCACCTCTCCAGCCTGTCAAGGTCCCTCTGGATGGCATCCCTTCCCTCCAGCATGTCGACGGCACCACACAGCTTGGTGTCATCATTGAACTTGCTGAGAGTGCACTCTATCCCACTGTCCATGTCGCCGACAAAGATGTTGAACAGGGCCGGGCCCAACATGGACCCCTGAGGAACACCACTCGTGACCGATCTCCACTTGGACATTGAGCCGTTGATCACCACCCTCTGAGTGCGGCCATCCAGCCAGTTCCTTATCCACTAAGTGGTCTGTCCATCAAAGCCATGCGTCTCCAGTTTAGAGAGAAGAATGTCATGCAGGACAGTGTCAAATGCCTTGCACAAATCCAGGTAGATTATGTCCGTTGCTCGTCCCTTGTCCACTAATGCTGTAACCCCAATGCATTACTTATGGTCCTATATAGCAAATTCAAGTCATTTTTCATGACCTAGCGTTAGGTACAAATTTTTCATATCAAGCACAGGACCTCATATTTATTTTATGCCACTAAAAAAAGTTTGCCCCCAAAATGTCAAGAAATATACAGAAGTCTTCTAACAAGTCACCTGCAAATTAGATTGAATGACTAAACTGTGAGGTCTTGGTTCTCACTCACTGCTGAAACATGTGGTACTTTTACAGATGAATGAAGGCAGATGGAGATGAAGAGCAGAAATAAGTGCATATGTTGTTGCTCTGGCTGCCTGTGTACTGCTAAGTGAAAACTGACTGCAGTCAGACCAAACTGACCTCAGCTGGTTTCCTTTCCACCAGAAGGATTGCCTGCTAGACCTGAGAAATGTC
Organism: Tetrax tetrax; assembly: GCA_009806455.1. Taxonomy (NCBI): domain Eukaryota; kingdom Metazoa; phylum Chordata; class Aves; order Otidiformes; family Otididae; genus Tetrax; species Tetrax tetrax. The sequence continues at coordinate 67,269 of WHYT01013260.1, forward strand.
CTCCTGTATCTCTTTTCTCTTTTCTTCGTCTCCATGCAGATATTTGAAACAGTTGGTGAATTATGTCACATCTGGTCAAATGTCCTGAAAAGATGAAAGTGTCTGCCTTGAGGAAACTATGTTCTATTACACAGAGCCCATTTTCTTTTCTCCTATTGTGCTTTACAAGAGCTGTCTCTGCCGATAATAAGATTTTCACTCTGTAGGGTCATTTAAGCTATGGTATCTTCTGTCAGTGTTGGCATTTCAGAGCTTTAATACTGTCAAAGTTGCAAAGGAGTAATTTAAGCAGAAGAGATGGAGAATGCTAGCCATCTTCTTGTTCAACTTGCAAAAAATATTTTTGCAAAGAGAGATTAGATATATAGTATGTCACTAAGCAATTGATCAAGCAAGGAATTGATGAAAGATTTTAAAAAAACATTTCCGGTCATATTTGCACTCCAAAGACTTACTAGGAAAACAAGAGGATATATCTCTGTTTAATGATTCTATTTAACAATTGAATTAATCAGTCAATGATTTCAAGAGAAAACAAAGAAATCCTAAAGATTTAGAACCAAAGGACCAAACTATTCTTTTCCAGTTAGCGATCCTAAAAATCAAGTTTGTTGTTAGAATCAATAGACTGTATGATTACAAATAGTCCGAGTGTAATAAAAGATTGAGGCATGACTCTGTAGTTGGGAATTTGAGTCGTGTTCCAAACTGATTAATACAAACCTCATTGCTGGATCAGGACCTTAGAAAAAACAATATGCCAATTTTGCAAGCAACAGAATGCTTTTAAAGACATATCATGAGAGCATATGACTAATAACTTATTGGGTCATACAATTTTCTTGTCATGTGTAGGTTTTCTGGTTCTGTTTTAACGTAACAACATTTCAATGCAAAAAAAAAAAAAAGTCACAATACTGTGAATGCCAAGCATTTTATTTCTGAGCTGAGCTGCAGAAATAAATCAAAAACCTGGAGGAGGGTAAGAGATAAATCAAATATGTTTTGGAAGAGAAGGAATGAATGAGGATAAAGGGAAATTAAAAAAAAGAAAGAAGGAAAGTGGAACTGAAACATGCCTACTCTGAGCAGAAAAGAAGAGCAAAAGAATAAGTGGGCTAAAATTACAGATATGATGCCAAATTTAAAGAAAATTTAGCACAACCTTGAAGATTGTGCTATTTTTTTTTTATTTTGCCAATTTCATATTTGCTCTGCCTTGTTAGAGAGGCAGTGGTTTGGTTTTTTTTTAATTGAATTAAGGAGATGATAAGTAAGGATCATGGACTGCTGTTCTTTGAATTGTGAATGAGATGCCTTCCTGGGAATTTTTGTGCTCCTACAGCTACCGAAATAGTCAGTAACCCATCCCAACTTTCATTTAAACAATGAAAGTCCTCCTTCCTACAAAATATCTGGTAAGTCTATTTTCTGCTTTGAATGGCTTGTCAGTTCTGGTTAGCTTAAAGCTGTTCATCAAATTAAGAACGTGCAATCTTAAGAGAAATGGTGCTATTTTCATGTACATATTTTTGTAGATGTATAGTGCATTTAAGTTAAGTTACAGTGACAAAAGAACCTAGAAAATGACTTCAAACATCAAAGTTATTTAACAGTACAGGTACAAAACCCTAAGATGTAACCAATATTCTTTGCTAAGCCTCAGTTCTGTCAAGAACATCCACTTCAGGAGAATAGTCCAGACTCTCTTGGATCAATAATAAACCTACATTCTGAACCTGACAGTGATTTCTTAGCGATCTAGTCCTCCAACCACACACATCTCAGCCATGCTGCCCATACAGAAAGAGGTATGGTGGGTAAATACCTCCAACCTCCAAAAGGAGACCAGCTACGGACTAAGTACAGTAATTGCCTACTGCCCTATGTTGTCTATGAACTGGGACAGTTTGGGATCCACTGCACTGGAACTATGCTCTGAAAGGTGCTAAAGGCTGCCCTGAAGGGTCCTAAATATGCAGCAAAATAATTCACTACAAGGCCAAAAAACAGTTTGTATCAGAGGTCCAGTCTGAAGGTGCCAAGGGCTACAGTAGAAAGTTTTGGGAAACCGCACCAGAATTAGAGTACAATGGAGAACAACTGAGTAATATTTCTGTATAAAAAGGTAGATGCTTCAGGGAAGAAAGTTCAGAGGAAAGATGTTAGGTTTTCAATCTGTTGGAGTTTTTTTGTTTGTTTTGTGGTACTTTTGTCCTGAGCTGAAAGCAGAGGAAAATTCAGTACTGGATTACAAGGGCCCAAAGCAGAAATACTGCTACCAGGTAATATTTTATTTTTTCATAAAGCCTCTAAATATTTCATACCATTATTGTAAAGTATATATACACAAAGTGCCATTCTAATAAATGTGGGCCATACCGTAATATTCATGATGATTTTTACAGGTTCAGGGAAAAAATACTAAAGGTGCACAAATTACAGACAGAAGTATTTGAAAGCTACAGAGACTACCATCAAGTTTGCAGTTATGAAGCTACAAGTAAAGAAGTAAAAGAGAGATGCAAACAAATGTTTGTTTGTTCATGTTCATGCTCTAAGTATAGATAAGCAGACAAGCAGTAGACAGCCTGTGTACTTTTAAGGCCTAAAGACAGATGGACAAGAGCCATACTGCCAGTTTATATACTGCTCATTTTAAAAACCCAATCAGGTAACCAAAAAATACAAGAACCACAAATTAACCACCCAGTATAAATGATGGAAACGGTATTGGCAGCAGCCAGTTAGGCAACAAGGGAAGTCAGCCATCACTTTATATGACTACTACAACCTTACAGAAGACCAAAGGATGCACCCTCTAACTGCAGTACGTAGTGAACAGATGCCCACTCACCACGGAGATCACATGAGGAATTAAGAAATGAAATAGCCAAACTCACAGTTCCCAGATGGAATACTTCTTCACAAAAGATCAAAGCTCAAAATCAATATTTTCAGCAGTTGCTGAAGGTTCTGAGTATCGTGCAGTATTTTGATAACATTTTTTAATTTAAATAAGCACCCTATGAGAGGAGTACAAATATCAAATGTCTCTTGCAAAAATATGTCATACAGTTCCAATTCAGCAATACTTAATTCAATTGTTGCACAACTCCTTTTATTAAAAAAAAATCCCACATTTTCCACACCTCTGGCTTTCTTTGTCAAACAGTAGTTTGCTCTGGAAATTTTCACCCTGCAATGGCACTCTGGCAAACCTGGTGAGGAATTCAGATGTGCTGTGAGACAAAGCTTGGCCTGGAACCATTAAAGAAAGCTAATGTCAAGCCCACTAGCTGTGGCATTAAAACTACTGCACAAGCTATTATTTGTCATGTGCAGTTAAAAGTAGTTGATGGGGCCTACAATGAAGTATGACCAAGAACATATGCAAGAACTTTGTATTTTTGCCTTTATCCAAAACATTATTATGCATTTGACTCCTGAGACGGGTTGAGACAGTTTCTGCAACCTGGCCTTCTCCAAAAAGGACACAGGTATTACAGCACTGATGACAAAACTGACTGAATGGATCTAGCAGCTCAAGTGATAAGTTGTCTCGTTTGTTTTTCTCTGTTACACAGCCTCTGCTCAACAGTTCTTCTGCACAAGAAAAATCGAACCAAATCAAACCACCAGTGGGACAGACTGGACCAAACAGAGCGAGGCAGAGCACTCTTGAGGCTCTCACAAGCAATTGCTGGGAATAGCGGCATGCCATGCTCTGCACAATAATCAAGTTGGAAGAATAATCTGTGGAAAAATACAAGATTTCTACTGTCCTCATCACTTAAAAGAGAAGTCATTCACAGACCAGTGGGATATGGGAAACGGACCTTGGCTAATCTGGTAGCACGAGAAGTGGCTGGTGTACACCAGGCACACATCCCTGCCTGTGTGTCACTGCACAAAGTGCTACAACAAAGAGGTATGAAATACTATCTCTGAAAAAAACAGGTTTGGTTTCAAAGTGTTTTGTATAGCCAAACTGATGTTTGCACTGTGGAGATATTTTATGTATATATACAAATATGTGAAAGAATCCCAAAACTCCACTGTGAGACACTACATGGCGAGCAACCAAGACCAAACCCAAAAATAGATCAGGGAGAAAGAAATGAGGCTAGCCCTCTAACCCTGTCAAGAGATTTGAAATAGCACAGTAGGAAATCCATGGGAGAGCAAATCCCTTTCATCCCGTACAGTTATCCCTTGTTGCGTAGTTGTTTTTGGCTATCTCCTTTCAAGCTCTAAAGGCCTAGATACTTCTCTGCAGAAATCAGAAGTTTGCCTGGGTATAACATGATAATTAATAATTCCGAGTTATCTAAAATGCAGATTAGGCTGCCAGATACATTCCATTAATTATCGTTTTAAAGTTACAACAGCATTTTCAGAAAAATTATTTCCTCACAGATGTAGGTCAGTGACTGTATTCCACTGATCAGATAACTGGAATATCTTAACTTACTTAAAGGAGTTTAAATTTAAACTTATTTCCAAAATAATCCATTCCAAAATGATACATATACATACATGTATGTGCAACATCTATATATTTTTATGTGTTTTATGTATTTATATGTAATATCTACACATGTTCCTGATTCCAATTTAGAATGACTGAAAAAGTCATCCCAAATATTATAATAAAATCAAAATATACAAAATATAAAACATTGATGCAATAGCCTTTGATTACTTCTGATTACAACTCAACCCAAATTTTCATGCCGCCCTGCTATATTGCCCACTTTCACTTCACGTAGCCAATATTTAACAGCTTTGCAAGCAAGCAAGAGAGGCTAACGCTCTGATGTAGTTCCATACAAAATATCCCTTGAGATGCTTTATTTGTTTTTCTAATTGCATGCTTAGCCAACCCACATAGCAATATGGACACATGTAACTCTTCTCCACTCCTGCAAATGACTTCCACCTTCCTGGAAACAAACATGCAAATCTCCTACTGCCCAAATGCAGATTGTATTAATTATCAGAAAGGACCTAAATGTTTACAACAGAGATTTAACATTTTCATCAACATGCTTCTTTACTAAGTATTAATAAAAAAAAATAGGTGAAATAAGGGCAGTATTTGCCAAACTAGAATCAGAAGTAATTGAATTTACAATTTTCATGCAATTCTGCTTTAAACACTTACTCAAAGATACACACATTGCCAAGTGATTTATGATATACTTACCATTAAATAAGGTCCAATTTTTATAAAGCTGCTATCCACTCACTCAAATGAACTGTGGCTCCAAGTTCTACCCTTGCTTCTAACATTGGAAACCAGAAGACTTCTAGTCAGGGTGAAGAGAGCAGCATTGCAGTATGATCTGCAGTGGACTCTCAAGTTTAAGCTTGCTGCACATAGGTGTTGACCCTTTCAAGAACTTGTGAATTTGAACAGAATACATTCCACAGTGTAAAAAAAGTGAAGTTCATGGCACATTGAAATGATGAGGTGGTTTGGTAGTTATTGACGCTGAGCCACCACAGAGCGCAGGCAGTATCTGCCCCACCACTGACCTCCATCTGAGGAACTGCAACAACTGTGGTAAGCAACGTGGCACCATGGGTCTGATGGTCATGCCCTGCTCCACTTGCCCTGCTGGTACCAGCACCAGTGCGGCCAGTCTGCAAGGGGAATGCCAGTTCACTTTAATTACTGGACTGAATGGCCAGTGAGTGGTAACTGTGTGATGATTATGAGCAAGTTTATCACTAAATCAGTTTTTTCTTACTATTAGATATGCAGAACTATAACTGCATCTAATTTTTTTACCCTCATAGATCACCGTGCATGGTTTCCCACAGCCTGGCATATGACATAATTCAAGGGCCTGAATTAACTTTACTGAGACATCATTCCACTCTGATGTAGAGAAAAGGGGAATAGAGAGAAAAAAATAAGGGAGTGGGAAGCAATTTCCAAAATCTGCTACCAACAGCATGGGCATCAGTAAAATCTTTATGAAAAAGCTCTACTGAGAACATCACTGAATGTGCCCCAGGTACTAGGCACAGCGAAGCAAGCATAAAATTGTGAGTAATAGGCCATAAAATAAAATTTCTTTGATAATTAAATGTACCATATTCTTGACCATAATTTCCATGAAGGTAACTGTGATATGAGAAGTCTAGATATCCAGACATGTATCTGGACAGTAGCTACACTGACACAGACAGAAAGCACAGAGAGATTCCCTTTCTGTAAGAGATGCGTAAGTATCTCCCTTGGTAGTTGCACACAGAACAAATACCTGAGCTGGAGCTCACTTCACCCCAAGCAGAAAAACAAGAGAGCATTGCAGTTATCCTATAATTCAGCTGGTTTCTTGGATGTTTCCCTTACACCACTGTCAGTTTAAACTCTGCATTCCCTTTCTATGCTACCATCCTTTGCACTGTATTTGGCCTCACGTTCTGCTATATTAATCTCTGTCGTTAAGATAGGCAGCTGTGACCATTCCTCGAGCCACGAGGAGAAACTCTTTTCCTGGAACAGATCAGTGCCAGAGACATTTACAGGCAGCAAATCCTTCAACAGGACTAGAAGGGCTCTCCTGGAGTGCTCACTACCAGAAGCATACTTTCAGAGGAAGGTGACAGACACGGTGTCACAGTGACTGGCAATAAAGACAGAAAGAATTATTTCCATAAGACACAGGAAGCTGTTAAACAGATGGGACAGTTCCTTACCTTCCCTGAAATCAGCTTCTTTGTAAATCCGTGTACCTTAAGGCGACATGGATGCATTAATGATATGATTACTATGAAAAATTGTTATCCAACTTCAGTTCCTTAATATTTACCGTTTACTATTAAGCACAATAATACTACATTTATTTGGGAGGACGCAGGGACCATCCTTTTGTTTTGCACTAATGCACAACCTAGTTCAACAAAATCCTTATGCAAGTCTTTGCTGGGGGATTTTTTTAAATTTATTTTATTAAATTTAGCTTTCTGGGTAGAAGTGCTCAAGAGGTATTGGAGAAAGGAGAGTAGAAGGTTTTTGGGGGTTGATTTGCCTGTCTGATTAAGCTCTGCCTGACCCTCCCCTCCCCTTTTACTTCTCTGCATGGCATTCATTTTCATAGGGGTTGCTAATATGAGGGGTAGTGCTATGTACTCTGACAATCAAGCGGGAGATGACTAAGGAACAGCCTCTATTTTAAGATAACCTACATACCATGTTGTTTTTCCTGTATCATACCTTAAGAAACCTTCCCCTTTCAGGAGTATACAGGCCATAATGCTGCTTTTAAGTGAAGCCAAAGAAAATTCTAAGAATATTTTTTATTCTTTTCCTAAAGGGAAACATCTTCATACCAACTTAACTCATCCATATCTCCAGTTCTTACAGATTTCCAATTCTTGCACATTTGTCAGACTTCTTAGCATGAAAACTTAGCATGTGCTTTTCATATGCTCTGTCTTCAGTGACTGCTGATGTTCTGGAACTCTTCTACACTGATGCTGTATTGCATGTGCTCATCAGTGTGATTAAGAACAAAAACCTAAGCTGTACAGTTACAACCACATGATAGCCCAGCCATGATCCCTCCTGGTAACACAGATAGCACTTATCTGTGTGATTCTTTCTGATCACATATTTCTTTCTCCTCTGTGTATGATCTCATCATAACAAATTATATTATTCCTGTTACTGAGCAAGAAAAGTCTTTAAATGCCTCTTTTAAAATATTTTCAGAGTACTAGTTCAGTGATGGTAAATGTATTCTATAACTATTTGATAAATAGGTATAATCAAACACAGAATTAACAAAGCAAAAAAACATCAGGGGATAGATTTTCAGTTTATATAAACAAAAGTCACTGGAGCTAAGGTAGGAACTATGCTCTGGATCAGGGAATAAAGTTCGATTTAATTGTGGAATGTATAAATAAACCTTTCTCAGCTGGACAGGCTGTCATAATTAATGAAGCACCTATCACTATGTTTTCACTGCCAGTGTCTGAGCAAACAGTTACACAATTACACTAGTACCATTTCAGTATGCACTTTTGATTATCTCTTGGGTACCTGCGGTTCCTATCTTGACCTTTGAAACACAATGTCTTACTACAGTCTAACAATTAACAAAGGCTAATCACAGACTGACTAGTAGTGCAGTGCACAGCCAGTGTTCACGTGCACTGTGGTGCTTGTGGAGATGCCAGTGGGGACCACAGTGTGACTCAAATGGCCATGCAGCAGGAACTCAGTCCTGTGAAGTTACCACAATCTTCCTAAGCAAAACAAGAGCTCAGGCTTATAAAATTATTTCTGCACCACTCTATCCAGTTGCAAGAACTAATGCCTAGAGTTAGAAGCTTAATTCTACCAAGATCATGGGGAGTTGCACCTTTCGGATGTTTCAGCCCAAACTGAATTCAACAGCTAAGACATTTTCAGTATGCATTCCTGAAAGGTGTTCAAGCAAGTACTCCTGGCACAGCTGGACTGTAACACAGCTTCTGCAGCACAAGTCATCCAGGGGTTTTGACCTCAGGCCCAAGTTGGAAGCTCAAGGTCTTCTCTCAGGGAACAGGGAGAGTCAGACTTCCTTCTGCAGAGGAAAGGCATTTAAGCCATTTCTCAGAGTTTAACCACCTTTGCTTTGCTGTGCCCAGTAAATGCCCAAGGTAATAGGGACACACTGCACCAGTTCTAGCTGCATTAATTTGTACTTCACAGTTTTTATGTATCCCTCCTGATGTGGAGTCTGATAAATGGCAAACAATTCCTGAGTTGACATTCATCAAACTAAGCACTACTGGTAAAAAAAGCGTATACCTGCAGATTCTTAGCACTTGCTTCCATGTGAACCAGAGCTTCCATTAGCATGCACGGTTTTCAAGGTGTTTGCTAGTAAAGGCCTGGTTGTGGATAAATTATTATGAGACAGATGAAAGCAGTCAACCATGGGTTGACTTGGGTGCCACATATGTATTTAGGTGCCTAATTGTCTCTAAAATCAACCTAGGGGCTCTGAGACATAAATACTGTGCCTCACAGTTCAAGTCTCATTGAATATATGGATAACGTAGTATTCAATATATAATGTGGTCACCACTATGTCTTAAATTATTTCTAAAGAGATATTTAGCCTTCATAACATTAAGTAGAGGATACCTTCACGAATTTATGCTTAAATGTCTTCACATTTACAGACCAGTTTGGTGATGAGATCTAAGCAGGTCACTGCTTCTCTGTACAAAAAAAGAAACACCCTAAGAATTTGATTCAAGCCTCAGAAGTCAAAATGCTTTAGCACATGAAAGACTACAAGCAGCCAGAAGAGCAAATCTTGAAATCTGTACTTTACTCTTTCTTAGGCTTTTCTAGTCAAAATCCCCAGTGAAGTCAGATACAGAACACACTTCTACAGAAGGTGACAAGTTCTAGCCCTGTACAGTTCTCTACAGATTTTCCAGTGTACTAGTCTTGTATTAATAATCATTTGAGCAGTCTGCATAAACAGAGTGAAGTCAACATGTGTACCTGAGGGAAGAAAATAAATGAAGAAAATACATTCCTTTTTTCTTTCTCCTGCCACCTGAGAAAGACAGAGGGAGAAAGAGAGTTAAAGAGAGATATACAGAAAGAGAGAAAGAGCGAATTAAAGAGGGAATGAAAGAAAGATGGAAAGAGGGAATGAGAGAAAGAAAAATAATGAAAGAAAAAGAACAAAAAAGCATGAAGGGGAAAAAAGAGAAAATATTAAACAAAAGAACAAAAGAAAGAAAAAAATGGATGGACACGCAAACATTTTAAAAAGAGGAAATAATGGAGTCTCTAAACCTATGTGAACTAACTTCACTGGAGAGAGATGTCTTAACAAATAAGCCCAAGTTCTCATCTCACTTAAAATTTGAAAAAAAAATGGAGTAACTATTTAAAATATACTAAATTGAGTATACATAATTAAAACAAGCTTCTAATATAGGTCATTGTACTCTGATATGCATGAATGCACTTGGTGCAGAAATCCAGAAGAGTTACACAAATATAGCTGGGACAAGATCTGCTTTGTTTTCCAAAATTACTATGCCTAAACCATCTCCTTAGTTGCACAAGAAAACTAAAAAATGTTACCACAGTGTTTACCATGTTCTCTAAAACTCACCAAGACTAATCACACTGCAAATACTGAAAATACCTTACACAAAGCACAATTAGAAAGACACTTAAATAATTTTTTGCATCTGTTTTGGACTTGACTTTTAATGTAGACACAAGTCATTTAAATCCAGTCAAGTCAAATTAATTAGCTGTTCATACACTATATTGATTACACCATATAAGATGGGTAGGGTTTACATACTGTTAGTCCTGCATTAGTACTTAAACAGGACATGCAAAAGCCAAGCTTGTAATGCCGTGATCACATGGAGTACTATATCACAAAAAAGCAGAACAACAACAAAGAATTTGATTCTGAGCCTAAAGGTTGAATATGGTGCTGGTCATTGCAAATTATTAAATTGTTCAAGGAGGATGTTAGTCAAGTGGTGAGTTTCTGAAACAAGCTCATTAACACAATCACTTTTTCACGCAGAAAGTACACGTGTGGAAGTCAACAGCAAAGCACATATTTTTTTCATAGCTACAACCCAAACATATTCTGTCAACCAAAAAAAAAATCACCCTTTCCACACCTGAATAGCAATAAAAGCCTCACCTGGGATTTAACAGTCATCTTCCAACAGACAGGAGCGGCAAAGCACACCACACTGAGAGGGGGCTGCGTGTCAGTCCCTGGCTGGGTCTTAGAGGAACAAAACTGCTTGTGCTGTTTTGTTTTGTTTTGGTTTTTTGTAGTGGGGGGCTACACTGGCAGCTTCTGCAAGAAGCTGCTAGAAGTTTCCCCTTTGTCCGGTGGACTCAGAGGGGTCTAGGGTGGACCCATGGCTGGCCAGGGCTGAGCCAATTGGTGACAGCAAGAATGCCTCTGTGATAACGTATTTAAGAAGAGGGAAAATAAAAGAAGTGAAGAAGTAGAAGTGCAGGCAGAAAGAGTGGGGTGTGAGCCTTGAAGGCCTTGCAGCCCTCACCCTCTGGCCTCCTGCCGGGTGGCTGTCTGGGCCCAACTTGACCTGAATGGCCCAAATGAGAGAAGTGAAGAGAGGAGATGTGAAGAGAACCTGAGAGGTATCTGCCTGAGTCTGATAGTGAAGAATTTCTTGTGAGAAGAATGGCTGCAGATGCCAAGGTTTGTGAAGAAGGAGGAGGAGGAGGTGCTCCAGGCACCAGAGATTCCCCTGTAGCCTGTGGTGCAGACCATGATGAAGCAGGCCATCCCCCTGCAGTCCATGGAGGCCCACGGAGGAGCAGAGATCCACCTGCAGGCCATGGAGGACACCACACCAGAGCAGGCGGATGCCTGAAAGAGGCTGTGGCAGGCTCACGTTGGGACACCCTGTTCCCTGTGGACAAGGACTCCATGCTGGAGCAGTTTGTGAAAGACTGTAAGCCATGGGAGGCACTCCACAATGGAGTAGGAAAGAAATGGGAGGAATTCTTCCCTTAAGGACAAAGAAGCAGCAGAAAACAACGTGATGAACTGACGTATTCTCCCCTGTGCCACTTGGGGCAGGAAGGAGGTGGTAGATATCATTTGAAATAAAGTTAAGCCTCAGAAGAGGGAGGGGTGGGGGGAAGTTGGTTTTGTTCTCATTATCCTGCTTTGGTTTATTAATAATAAATTTAAATAGTTTTCCCCACGTCAAGACTGTTTTTCCTCTGACAGTAACTCAACTGATCTCTCCCTGTCCTTGATCACAAACTTCGAGCTTTTTGTTGTATTGCCTCTCCTCCATTCCCTTGGAGGATGTGGAGACTGAGTGAGAGGCTGCGTAGCTCAGTCCCAAAGGGGGGCTAAACTACGACACTGCTGCAGCACATGAGGAAATCTGCCAGCTTTCTTATATCACACTAGTCATATTTACAGCCCAAACCTCATTTCTAAGTGCAGCTGTACAATATATTTCCAAGCCTTACATTCAAATAGTCCTGTATGAGTATGATAGAGGTATTTTTCACAGGGGGAATATGATTTTAAATGTAAAATAATCTTCTAGCAGACTGATAAATGCTTCTGCTTGAGAGCACAGTGTTTATGAAACAACAGGCTCTTTCGTTGCCCTGGAAACTGTATTTGTAAAGGGCCACAATTTATATTGTCCCGGAGGCTTTTAACATTTGCATCAAAGCTTCAAAAGATGAGTGAGTATTTATTCACAAAAAAAAAAGAAGCAGACTTCACTTTAAGAAGGTTGAGTGGTGTATTTTTTTTTCCCTGGTTGATGACAAATGATCTTTCAAGAAGCAAACCAAAAAAACCCAGGAAATTGTTCTTTTGTGATGTGCCTATGGAAAGTCAAAAGCAACACACTTAAGATGTTACATTTGCTGGTCAGGGTTACACAGAGAACTTCAAACCAAATAGAAGGAAAAAGAAAAAAAACAAAACACACACCAATAATTTAAGTATGTCAGCATTTTCTGTTTACCACTGTTCAGTAATGATCCTGAGGCCGTGTCAAGAAACCTCCAGCAGATTACAACCTAGTATGTAATCACAGAGTAAAGGAGAGCTCCTTAGAAAAAGCATAAAATGCAGAAAGCTACAATTAAGCAGGCAGGAAAATTTCAGTTTAGTTCAAATACTTAACTAACAAAATGCTCTTAATTTTAGGAGCATGGAGAGCTTTATTTTTTTCAAAGAACTCTGAAAAAAACCCAACCCTACAGCTACTATCTGAGGTTCAAAAATTTAAGTTGTACAAAACAGCATGTAGAAAGAGCCAATACACTTCCTACTGTTTTCTTCTGAACTTAGACATCAAAAAACCAGTCTACAGAGGAGTCTTGGTGCTCATACTCAAGCAAACCCACCACTGAAGTCACTGGGTGAATTGTTTATTCCAGGATGAAACAGAACAGTCAAAAATATACCCTTTCATTTTTCTCATTTCTGCATCAATTTCTGCTCTTGAAAAGTGTAAGGAATGGAAGCTGCACCAAGATGAATTCCTCTTTTGAGGATCTTGAACAAGCAGGAGTTGAGGACAAGATGCAGAAATTTGTATTTATGGCCTGTGTAATACAAGAATTCAGAAAAGGTATCAAAAAAAGAGACATTGCTCTAGTCATACAGATGCTTAGAGATTAGTTGAGGGAAAATCTTTTGAGAGGTCTGTGCAAGAACACTAACGAAGAAAAGAGATAGACAGAATGAGAAATTAAGAGTTCTCTGACTCATTTCCTTTGGGAAGGAAAAACTGAATGAGGAAAGAGAAAAAAAAAACAGAAAACAGGCAGGACATTTCTTTCAATAACTTTCAGAATAAATCTGCTCTATCTTTGTGTAAGTGATTGTATCCTTTAGACTAGCATTTGCAGTTTTCAAATATAATATTCAAATAGGAAAAAACAAGCACAGTCTAAGTTTCACAAATGAAACCAGACAAGAGGAAGGAAATGGTAATTTTTCACATTTTATAAAATAAAGCCACTTATATTCCTCACATTATAAACTTTTTATCTATTCTTCGATCATTTTGATTTGTTCTGCTGGAGTATGCTTCAACCATGTGCTGTCAGACATATAGCTACAGGTAAAAGTCCGTAATGTGCATGGCAAGATTTTTCTAAACTCATAATACTTGTGAAGCTGCTCCTGGAAATTATCATCAATTAACAACAGTTTAGAGGACAGCTTCCCTCTTCTTTTTTGGTTTGACTAACAACTGACTCTCTCAAGCTTGCTCTCAACCTGACTAGATACACACAACTTATATCTAACTCTTTGTTGTGGTTTTGCTTAGTGAGGGGGGCCTAAGGTCTAGCTTCTGTAGGAAACTGCTAGAAGTCTCTCCCCTTTGTTCAGTGGACTTGGCCGGGCCTAGGGCGGACCCGTGATAGCGCCTCTGCGATAACGTATTTAAGAAGGGGATAACAGAAAAAAAATGGGAAGAGAAGATGTGACGAAGCTGAGCAAGGGCAGAGGCCCAGAGGGGGAGGCGCAGGCCTCCGGGGCCTTGCAGGCCTCACTCTCTGGCCTCTCGCCAGGCGGCCGACTGGGCCCAACTCAGCCCAGTCTGGCTGCAAGAGGTGGAGAGGAGATGAGATGGGATGAATAATGTGAAGAGATTCTGAGAGGCTTCTGCCAGCCCGTTGTGAAGAACAAACTTTTCTTGTGAGAGAAACAGCTGTAGACACCAAGGTCAGTGAAGAAGGAGGAGGAGGAGTAATGCGGCTCCTGGCCAAGATTCCCCTGCAGCCTGTGGTGACGACCATGGAGGAGCAGGTTTTCCCCCTGCAGCCCATGGAGGTCCACAGAGGAGCAGAGATCCACTTGGAGCTTGGAGCCCATGAAGGACCCTGCACTGGGGGATGTGGATGCCTGAATGTGGCTGTGGCCCGTGGAGGGCCCGCTGGGACAACCGTTCTGGAGAGACTGAACTCCGTGGAAGAGATAACCTACGCCGGAGCAGTTTAATGAAGGACTGTGGCATATGGGTGGGACCCCACACTGGAGCAGGGGAAGGATGTGAGGAGTTCTTCCCCCAACTGTGAAGCAGCGGCATAAAACACTGCATAATGGACTGACCGCGATCCCCATTCCCTCTTCCCCCCTGTGCCACTCGGGGGGGGGAAGGTAGATAATGTTAAGCTCGGGAAGTGGGAGGGGTGGAGGAGGTTATCCTGTTTCTCTGTCTCATTATCCTGCTAGTTGTAGTAATAAATGAATAGTTTTCCCCAAGTCGAGTCTGTTTTTGCCTGTGACGGTAAGGATTTCTCCCTGTCCTTATCTCAAACCTTGAATCGTTTTTCTTAAATTATCTCTCCCTATTCTCTCGGAGGGTGGGGGGAGTGAGAGAGAGACTCCGTAGTCTGGTCTGGATCGGGGCTGAACTATGACACTCTTTTAGGTTGTGGAGCAAAAAGAAGCCAAAATCCTCTGCAGGTAAACCAGTGTACTGCCTCCAAAAAACCTGTTAATATTTCTTTAAAATGCCAAACAGAAATTAAAATAATCTTTGTAGAAAACAGCATTTAAGGATGATGTTTGTTTTTCAGATTTCACATTACTTTCTTATAGTTATCAGAATTAAAATACACGATGTTCTGTCATAAGTACAATAATCTTTGCCTCAACATTGTATCTGGGATACAGAATTATAAGGAATAGCCATTAAAATGTACCATTAAAATTATGGCTGGTTTCTTCTAAAATGTGACAGAAAATTACTCAAAAACATATTTGTAGCTTCATTTTGCCCAAGAGAGAAAAAAAATAAGTGAAACAATTCCAACTATTATTGGAAAATGTATAAATGAATAGCTATTCTTGGCTGTGAACATTCATATCATTGCTTTGGGTAAACAAAATCAACCTTTCCTCTACATCTTATGCAGTTAATAACAAAGTTACTGAGGCAAATAACATGGAAAAAAGTTTAAGTGGCTCATAAACATGCTCCATTTAACTGTAACATGAAACTCCTCACTTTTTTATCAATATCCTGCCCCTAGTCATGCACATCAAAGGAAAAGGTTCATCTCAAAGTAATTGAAAAGAAGAAAACGTGACAGTATGGCTTAGCCCAGAGTAAATGGAAATATTTTAAACTATTCCTTAGGGCTTTATCATGCTTAAGATGAAGTCTTTATGAAATTCATGTCCCAGACAACGCAGCTGGAGTCAGGAGACTCACAATCTATTCTGATTGACCTCCAAGTTTAGGAAAATCATCTTGCTTCTCGATCTCTAGTCTTTTTTCTGTTCTTTGCCATGTCTAGCAGAGAACAATGGACTGCCTATTATTTGTGCACTTGTACAGCAAGCACCAAGTTGAGAAGCTCATCAAAGTTGACACCTGTAGACATCATATTTGAGAAATCGTGGCGGTCTGGTGAGGGCCCCGATGACTGGAAGAGAGGGAACATAACCCCCATTTTCAAAAAGGGGAGTAAGGAAGACCCGGGCAACTACAGGCCGGTCAGTCTCACCTCTGTGCCTGGCAAGGTCATGGAGCAGATTCTCCTGGAAAACATGCTAAGGCACATGGAGAGCAAGGAGGTGGTCGGTGACAGCCAGCATGGCTTCACCAAAGGCAGATCGTGCCTGACCAATTTG
>WHYT01013261.1:748-37031 GCA_009806455.1 Tetrax tetrax
CAAGACCGGTGAATTAAGTTATAACACCTAGAAATTCACTGGAGAGTAAAAGTAAATAACTTAGGAAACCTACTGTGTTTCAAGTACTTACACCCACTATAAGATAGTAAAATAACAGGAGCTACAGTCCCAGGTTCCCTTAGTAACGACAAGGAATTATATCAGAAAATGAAGTGCAGAGAAAGGCAAACCTGAAAGTGAGAAGCAGTGATACCAGATCAATGGGCCAAATCTAACCACAAATTACAAAGCAGTTATCAATTACCATTACTGAAAGCACTACAAAAAGAAGCCCCTCAGCTCCCCCTCCCAAAATACTAAAGAGAGTCAGTCTTTTGAGTCTACTTCCCAATACATATATTGGGACCACAAGCCAACACACCTTTGTCTACAGGACTCTGAGCTTACTGCTGTCAAAAATAAGACAAAAAGTCAAAAAAAACCAAAATAGTTTATTAAAATTCCTGTTAGACTCCTCTTTCAGATAGGTACCGATAAAAATATGCAAGTTTTAAAATTATTTCCTATAATGATTTTAACAAGCCTTCACCCAGAAGCTAAGGGCTTTTATCACAAAACCGCCATGTAAATCAACTATATATAAGTATATATAAATACACACAAGTAACATGATTACAAATTACCCTTGTTTTTCTAGTTTATCATTAAAGAAATCAAAGGCACATCACAGAACCACAAAATGCTTAAGGTTGGAAGTTGGAGGTCATCTCGTCTTTCCTCACAGGAGAGATACGCCAGTCCCTTCAAGATTTCAGTGACCCTTCACTGGTCTCTCTCCAGTGTGTCCATTTCTTTCTTGTACTGGGGAGTCCAGAACTGGACACATCATTACAGGTGTGGCCTTCATCAGCACAGAATAAAGGGGAAGGACCACCTCCCTCAACCTGCTGGCAATAATTTGTCTAATGCAGCCATGGATACCATTCATATTCTTTGCTGCAAGGCCACATTGCTGGCTCATGTTCAACTTGGTGTCTACCAGAACCCTCAGGTCCTTTTCTGCAAAGTTGTCTTCCAGTTGATTGGCCCTCTGGCTTACATTGGTGTATGAGGCTGTTCTTCCCCAGGTGCAGAACTTTACAGTTCCCCTTGTTGGACATCATGAAGTTCCTGTCAGCCCATTTCTCCAGCCTGTCAATAGCAGCATAACCTTCTGGCCTATCAGCCACTCCTCTCAGTTTTATGTCATGTGCAAACTTGCTGAGGGTACACTCTGCCCCATCATCCAGACCATTAATGAAGATGTTGAACAGGACTGGACTCAGTATTGACCGCTGGAGTACACCAACAGTCACTAGACTTCAGCTAGATTTTGTGCCACTTATCACTACCTTCTGTGCCCAGTCAATCAGCTAGTTTTCAACTCACCTCACTATCTGCTCATCCAGCCTGTGTATCAACAGCTTTTCTATGAGGATCTTACAGCAGACAACATCAAAAGCCTTACTGAAGTTCACGTAGACAATATCCACTGCTCTTCTCTCAGGTACCAAGCCAGCCATTTCATCATAGAAGGTTATCTGGTTGGTCAAGCATGACTTTCCCTTGGTGAAGCCATGCTGATTGCTCCTGATGATCTTCTTGTCCTTCATGTGTCTGGAAATAGTTTCCAGTATTAGTTGCTCCATCACCTTCCAAGGTGAGACTGTAGATCTCTAGGAGAGACTGTTAGATTCCCAGATCCTTCTTCTTGCCGTTCTTGAAGATAGGAGGCAAAGACAGCAACTGTATTTGTTCATGCTTTGCTTTGTTCACATAGAATCTAAGTATAAGACCCGAAGTCTGAAGTACAGAAATTAAAAATAAAACTGCAGAAAATTCTCATAGTTGTAACACAAGGAATAGCCTGAAACCAATAACAACAACAAAAAAAATTACATTGCTCAAATGCAGTAGTCTACTATCTTACAGATTTTGGTTTTCTTACGCAAAAGGATTCTGTGGAAATCCTTGTCATATGCTGGACTAAATGTGTCCTAAACAATGAATTTTTCAAAGTAATTCTTAAAAATTAAGAAGGTTGGCAGTTACTTTGCTCACTATTTTTAGTAGCATAGCACTCCACTAGTTTCATGCCTTTGTTTTACTGTGGTGCAATATAAAGGAAATCAACTCAGGCTAGTATAATTCTCTCTCTAAAGCTCTTCAAATTGTGTGAATTACTGGAACTATAACCTTTTATTGATACATGTAGATGAAAACAATGCCAATACAATAATTTTACCTAATACTGAATACTGTCTCTCCTTCCAAATACATATAAACATGCCAGCAGTAATCTTCTCTACCCAGCCATTTAATATGTTTTCAGGACTTCAAAACACCCTTCTGAGATCACCTTGAGTTCCAAGATCACTGTTCTCCCATTTGTTGCATCCAATTACTTTAAAGTTTGTATTTTTCTCTCCAGCTTATTCCTTAACTGAACCCAAGTGGTAAATACATTTCTATATAACTGTTAGTGAGAGCTCTCTCTACATGAGGTTCCTCTAAGAACAGCCATAACACAATTAAAACTTCATAGAAAGCTGCTCAGGATCAGCAGTAAAGGAGGACAGAGGCAGCATGACAGAAAGTTTACAATGACTCAAATGAAATCTTTATTAAAGACAGTCTCATGACCAACTTAAGACAGTCCAAGAACACATTGCCACCAAAACAAGCAGTCTTTCTTGTCAGCCACTTCTCTCTAGCCATAAATTCCTATACCCTCAAACAGATGAGTTTTCTAGATGCATCTGTCTCACCACATGACAGAAAAACTGTTAATGTTGACTGCAAGTACAAAGTTAGAAAAATTTTTCAACAGCAGAGAAGCATCAGATTGACCTTAATTTACTGTGAAATTCCATCATTCATCAACATTTGTGCCAAAAAATTGCCAAGAAAATTCTTAGCAACTCCTTGTGATCAACATTTACTTTAGTTCTATTTGGGTTTGTTTATCATTACATTGGTGTAAGCTCAAAGTGTATTAACTCCTCTTACTAGATTTGGCTCATTTCTCAGTTTAGGTCAACTGACTTGAGTTCTGCTTCTCTGCAATGACTTCTCCAGTGCCCACGCATACAATTAATTATGTTATGACAGGGGTCAGCAGATGGCACTATCACACATTTTTTAATACTATGCTTTTTACTGGTAAATCTTCATTTAATAGAAACCTTTTCTGATTTCCTGGGTGTGCATGTGCAAGTGAGATCAACTTGAGAAGCACTGCTCTAGCATTGTACTGATGTCCATTCAGGCTGCACTTTATAAAACAAAAAATTGCCTATTTTATAACATCTAATAATTACCTCTATTTCAAGGTTATTCTGTGTTAAATACAAATTATGCCTGACATACACCTAAACTCATACCATGTTTTCTCTCTAATAAGAAACAGATGAAAGCCACAATAATTATTACAATGAAAAAAAGTCATAGAAATCACACTTCAGCATGGGATTTCCCCTTTCCCCTAAAGTGGAATATCTAGCAGACTCTGACACTTGTATTACAGAACACACAGACAAAAAAAGATAACTATTACTTACATTCTCTTGCAGTCATCCAATTCATCCCTTCCTTTCTATAAATGAACAGAGTAATTATCATATCATTGTTTACACTGGGATGATTTCAGCTGTTCCCCTAGCTTAGTTTCAGGAAAGTCACTTTGACAGAAAACAATAGATTTACTCTGGGAAAGGTTTTTAATCTCAAAGTAAAGAAGAAAGAGAAAAAATTCAAGAGATGCACCATGAAAGTTTTAGTTGGTTTTTTTTTTTTTTTTTTCAAGTGAGACGCCAAGTACTTATGCTGCCTTTGCATATGCATCACTTTCTAGAAGTTTACTCAGCTAAAACTTTCCCTATGTATGTCATTCAAACTGTGAACTAACAGCATTTCTCTCTTTAGCTATGTATTTCATCCTTGCATTCTGAACTTGAAATTTCTGCCTATTCAACTATTCTGAATGGATTCAGCTCTTCCATACCGCTAGTTTACTGTAAGATACGTAAGAAACCGGACATAATTTTTTTAAGAAAAAGCCATTAACAGTGTAAACTAATTTAATACTATGTAAACTGAGACTTATGAATGTATTTTCTTGCTATTAATGCAGCACCTTTTCCTGCAACAAAGTCATAAATCACCAAGATGTTCGCACAAAGCAGAGCACTGCAAACCTCATCAGCCCAGAAATCTCTTCTTCCTGGCTCACACAGCCTTCCTCTCCTCCAACTCGCTTCATGCTTTTTCAGTCTTCTGTAATCCTCATGATGTAAGCTGAAGCAATCATCTCTCCCCTACATCTAAGTGACATCGATATTCAAAGGGAATTCAGAGTGGCAAAAGGGATTAAGCTTCCGCTTCAGAACTTGCTTCAATTTCAGAAACAGTCAGGGGCCTGAGGTGGTTGGAATGACGATGCTTTCACAGAGGACAGCACAGATTTCAGGAAGATACTGATGTTGAAGCTGATGGCAACAGCGAGAAGGACATCAGGATGAGGGGTGATCACTGATCACTAGAGACCAAGGCAAGTTTCTGGGACTATATGGAACAACCTACTTCTCCAGGCTGCCTGTGCTGCCCTACTTTCACTACCCTCTCAAGCTTTCATTCCTGCTCCAATCACTGAAGAGAAAATTGCAGCAGCAGCGCAAGAACTCATTCAAAGAATGCATCTGGCAATCTGCTTGCTTTCCTCCATCTAGTGCTTTGTACTAGAGTGAGGCAAAAGTACCTGGAAGTGAGTGAACAGAGACACCAAGTCCATAGATGTTTTTCTCTGTTCATACTTTACTTAAATGTTGTCATGACCTCACAAATTAAACCTCTCTTGTCTGGCAAACGGAGTCATAGCACACAGTAAATCATCAACTTATAGTTGTATACCTGTATTGAACTGTTACTCCTTTTAACTGAGCAGACCAGAGCTAGAGTCAATGGTCAGAAAATTCAGATGATGTTTTGAAGCCTGCTGAATAATCGATACATTCAATAATGCATTAACTTCAAATATAATTAACATTCAGTATAAATTATAGTTTCCAGTTTTCACCTAAGGTAAAAGCTAATATTCAGAACTACAACAGTATTAAAACAGTAAACTTGGGCTTTTAAACTCCTACATAACCACCTCTTTTTGTTTACTATAGTCTACAATAATTTCCTTCAAAACCTCAATAAAAGCAGGTGACTTACTAAGGACAATATTCAAATAAGTGTTTATAGGACTTATACAGACACGTTGTTAAGCATTTCTGGATGCTAGGAACTAAAAGTAAAATGATCAAATGTATCATGGTTTTGAAACCATGTATTACAGAATGTAAATATATTCATTTACATTTCAGTATAGTAAAATAATTTTTTTTTATACAAGACAGTATATCCATCTGTAATTAAAAAGGGAAACTTAAGAGTTTGCATTTGAAATTCAAAGCAAAGACATTTCAAACATTTTCCTGAACATTATGTACTTTTCTGACCTCTATATTAGTATGTTTAAAAATTTCCAATAGCTTGAAATTACAAAGAACTCTACCTGTCTTCATCTAATGAAAATATTGGATCAGACTTTGAGCAACTAAACATTCATAACTTTTCTCCTCAGTTTTATTTTAGTTCTCAAGAAATACAGGGACTGTGTCATTCTTTTAATTATTTAATATATATTTTACATATATATATATATATTTAATAGGACAAGGCCTTCCAAGAGTGATATAAGTCTTTCATTAAGTATTTACTTCAGTATTGGAATAAACCAATAGCATTCTCCTTTGGCCACATTTGCTACTTTTAGTTCCAAATTCCTGAACAACACACTTAGAACAAAGTCTGTACCCATTATATGAACTAGACTCACCCTTTTTTTTTTTTTTTTAACAAAACCCATAGATTAAAACTCAGCTATTACAATATACAAGAGTTTACTGAACTTCAGGAGCAAATTAAAAGTCATAAATTTACTTATTTCGCTTCAAGTCTTAAGCAGTTTCTCTTCTTGGACTGATTAGTAATTTCATAGTAATTTGTTTTTCTTCATCTACCTAATCTAATTGATCTAAGACTAGTAAGATGCATCTGGAATCAATATTTCCCCATAGCCCATTTATAAAATTTTGCATGCTACTGAAGATTTTGTGACTTGATGAAAACTATGATTTCTAACTAATTAAATAATACATTTAAAATGTGAATTCAAGAAAACTCTCTGAAAGGAGGGAAAAAAATACCATCTCAGGGCACAAAACAGGATGGAAATGTTCTGTTTATTACATCTGCTTTTTGAATTTTTTCATTTCATCTTGAAATTGGATTAAAAAATACATTTTCATAGCCAGATGCAGTATAAATCCTGAAGTGAGATGGTTATTTGGCACAAGACACGAAAGTTCGGGCCATCTCAAGACAATCTGAAGAAACAAAAAGCTCAAAGCAACTTCACTCATAGTTCTTTTCACCTGGTAGATCAAACGATGAAAAAATGATTCAATAATTAATCTGAAAGTCAAAGCATGATTTAAAATGACATTTTTCTATTTTGTCTTCTATAACTTATTTTCCAATTTTGTAATACAGAACAGAATATTTTATTTTTCTGAAAGGAACTTCTCATTCTTTTATTCTTAATTTCAGTACTGTTTATCATAGTAAGGGAAGTTTCATGAGTATAGCCCAGATTGCTCCTCAGAAAATTGTAATTTCAAATGCCGCAGTGTTTGCTCTCCAAGCCAATGGCATTTGCCAACACAGATGCACTTCAGGACAGGATATGGATTTTTTTTTTTTTTTTTCCCACTTAGTAGCAATCATCATGACCTTCAAAGGTCATCTAGTCCAACCCCCCTGCAAGGAGCAGGGACATCCCCGACTAGATCAGGTTGCTCAGAGCCTCATCCAACCCGGCCTTGAACGTTTCCACGTTCCAATGTTAGCACTTCTAGATGCAAACTCCCTAGAAATGTCCTCCCCAAGTTTCCTTCAGTAAGCAGGAGAAAGTGCAAAGACACACAGCACAAACTCCTAATTGACTGCAGTCAGTGCATTTCCCTTTATTACCAAGTCAGTTAAAAAAAAATCTCTGATATCAAAGCAAAACTAATTGTTGAGTCATTTCTCTAAAGAAAACACTACAAAAATACTACCTTTAATGTGCTGCATATGGAGATGATTAGCACAATTTATATCCTCCTCCATAAGCAGATTATGCTTGATTAAAATGAGTGTACTTTATATATAGTTTTACTTCCTTTTATTTCTGCTGAAAATGTAAAACATTGTTGGACTACATTAAAGTTTCTGTCCTGCAAGCCTTGTATAGACCCTCAGCACCTTGCTAGGTCTTCCTCCTTTTTCATCTCTCCCCAGACACCCACCACTTGTCCTTGCAGTAAGAAAGAGGACAGCAGACAAAGCAGCAGCTTGTACTTGCTTGTGACAACACAGGTCTGTTTCTGAGAAGACCTACAGATGCTGTGCCCTGAAGGATCATTATCAAGACTTCCAGCAGAGTAAGATTCCCTGTATATAAAGCAGCACAGTAATTGTTCAAGTGACAGAAAAAAATCCACCAGCAAACACTGGCAGAAGTTTCTATTGCTCCTTCCTAGTATAACAAAAAGATCCTTTCTATTGTTTTAAATTAACTGCTTGTATTTACATGCTTAACATACATTTTGCTTTATCAAAATAGTTACAGAAGGAGCTCAAACCATCAAAACTGTGAATACACTAGCAAAATTAGTCCTGCCTTTAGAGACCCTGGCCTATATTTCACCAAGAAGCCCAAAGAAGAGAATGTCACATATCTTAAGTCATTCAAGACAAAATCAAGAAAATATCATGTATTTAAGTCAGTTTAATTCATCGCATGTAGAACTGCTCAAATCTTTGAGAAATTTATTCTCTTTTTAATACTAAGCAACTATTAATTTAAAATTACATTTGAAATTATCACATAAGCTTGGATCTTAAGTAAATACATGGTAGTAATGCTCTGATTAAGTAGTGCATGTGAAGTTTTAGTGATAAATGTAACTAAAGAGACAAAAGTCATTGGTTAACTGTCAAAGTCTTCTTGCCGAATCATAGAATTATAGAATGGTTAGGGTTGGAAGGGACTTTCAAAGGTCATCTAGTCCCTGCAAGGAGCAGGAACATCTTCAACTAGATCAGGTTGAAGGGCTAAGTCACTGCTCAACACAGAAGTCTCTCTTGCGAAGTAAGAGAAAAATTTTGGAAAACAAGTAATTTTAGCCTATTTATTATAAAAGATTAATAGTATCTTCAGCTATATCATTATTAGTTTATTCAAACTTCTGAAATGGGCTCAGATACAAAAAAAAAAGTAAACCCCACTTCCTTTTTTAATCTATGAATATAAGTTAACAAGTGGATCTAGTAGTTCCAGCGTCATGAAGAACCAGGAACTCAATCAAACGAGTCCCCAACCTCCTGCACTACTTCTGAGGCTGTTTTAAATGCAAAGCTGATGTTGAGGAACTGTAATTAGACCACCTAAAATTATACATACTTACCAACAAACGCAGTACTAAAATACTAGGCTTTGATGCTTACTGACAGAAAGGTAGCATCGAGTTCAGCAATGAGGATTTATTTAAGGGCATATTAGAAGATCTTAATGGCTGCCAAGCACTGAGGTTTCCTTTATGAAACATAATTGAAAAAGCACAAAGTAGAAGAAGATACATTGCCTAAACACAAATTAATATTAAAATTAATTCAGATACTCTGGAAATATTTACTTTGATAACAATAAATTACTTTGATTTAAAATAAGATAATGACCTAATTTTAGAAAAAAAGTCCTTATCAGACTCACAAAGACTTGAATATACAGTCCCCTACCTCCGAAGTCTCCAGAAAGTAGCACTTTCAGCAAAGTACACCAAATTACTAAATCATTATATTCAAATGAGCTCTGATTTCTTAAGTCACACAATTAAATACGAATCTAAGTTTTTATTTCAAAGCCATCAACATTTGGAAAAAAAAAAGGATAGGACCATTAGAAATCCCTGTCGTTTCTGTCTAGGGCTACAGTTTGTCAGTTCTGACAACTAACTGTAAGTACTGATTTTATTTTTAGATGAAAAAAAAAATCCACTCTATGGCCTTTTCCAAATCTCTTGTGAGAAAACAAAAGAAAGTAAGCTAGAGCTCTAAAAACTAGGCCCAGAAAACAACCATGGATTTTGATGCAAGTTCAATGAAGAGGCTTTACATGTAGCAATACTGGAGAACAGTGAAGTTCATTACATCTCTGACTTGTACACAAAAGAAACAGTGATCTTTTCTCCACAGACACTTCTTCAGCCTCTTCTTATTTCTGCACTCAATACCTAAAAGGCTAAGGACAAACAAGTAATTTAAAGAGGGAAATTACATTTTAAAATACTTAAACTCCATTTTTGTTTTTGTTAGACGTAATTTTCCTGTTTCGAAAAACTGCTATAATGATCATTCAAACTACCACTTCATTTGACCTAGAAATATTTGCTGTTTGTATTCTTTAAATGAAAAAGTTAATGTGAACTCCTCTGACTGAAAGCCATTTAAAACACTTAAAATTACTATCCTATTATCTGGAAGGAATTTGTAGTCATAGAATCATACAACAGTCTGGATTGGAAGGGACCCTTAAAGCTCATCTAGTCCAACCCCCCTGCAAGGAGTCATTTCATAGTTTAAAGAGTCTGGTTGTTGACCAAAAGAAAAAAAAGAACAGAAAAAAAGAGAAAAAATGCATTCTAACAATTAGGGAAAAAGAGGGGGGAAAAAAAAAAAAAAAAAAAAAAAAAAAAGAAGGGCCACTCCAGATACTTGCAACAAGTAATAATTACATTTCGTGGTATACAGACATAAAAACTTTGACAAACAAAGATCTTAGCACTATCAATTTAATGTGATATAACTTGTCTCAAAAAAAAATAAATTAGAAAACTTTTTTCTTAGCTTAATTTACTTTTTCCCCTGACAAAGCTGACTTTCCTATCTATAAAAAAGAAATGTGATTGCTTTCAACTAACATGGACTTTCTTGACTCTTCTGGAAGAATTCCATCTGCCTCACAAGATGATTATTCCACAACTGGTTCAATCTGTGTCCTCTGTATATCCCACCACTGCTCTGGGAAGAGGCTCATCAGAAGCCCCTTCTGCTTTTGAGGTCTTTCTGGAGGTATCTTTTCAGCACGAGAGAGTGATTCACAAACTCAAGAGTACTCGCTTTGCCCTACCTAATTCTGTAAGCCACTGCAGACATCCTTTATGCAGACTGCTTTCTCTGGAGTACATAGAGCCTGTGGAAAAGAACCTTGGAATATACACATATAGAAATTTCCAAATACAATTCTTGAACTACTATTAAGTCAGAGCAAAGGAGATGTAAATATTTAAGATAATGGATCAAAACAGAGGTTTCAAGCATGATGACTTTCAATAAACTTCTCTTTCTACCATGAGAGAAGGACCTTATTTTTGCAAATAGTGTTATCAGTGAAGCAGACTATTCTTTTTGATAGTTCTCAACAGAACATCTGTGACAGAACAACATTCAAAGCATACAGTGTTTCTTATGAAGCATTTGATTAAGAAAATAGGTATCATAGCATTCAAGAACTCCAGGATCACAGAGATTTAGATGTTATGCAAGATCCTTATAAGAACAGAAATGATGGAACAGCAACGGAATGGAGCTCTACGGTAACCAGACTGAAATTTCCACGGAGAAGAAATCTGCTAATAAGTATGCACTAGTTCGGTACACAAAATAGGGATTAACCTATTTTCCTCTATGTACCATCTGGATGCCAGGCAAACGAAAAAGTCTCTTTTCACCTGCTACAAAATTTAGACAATCATATTGTGCTAAGATCTATATTTGATATGCTGAACTCATACTCATATTCATATTAAAACACACAGCTATTCCTCCACTTTTCATATTCCAGGATACTAACTTTAATTACCTACTTTGTTCAAGAGGTGAGCATTACTAGAGCTAAAACCTCATAAAATACAGTAATATTATGTATTGCAGAAACAAATACAGAGAGAAAAGACTCAAGAAAGGACTATGCTAGATTATAGGGTTTTTTAAATATGTTCAGGTGTTAGCTAGAATGAAACTTCATAAGGTAAATGGCCCAAATCAAGATGCACATCTCAAGAGATTATGAAGTCTCACAAAAATAAACACCAAAGACTTCTGCTGGTTTTGTAGAATAATTTATGTTGATCTGTAAGTGGTAGCAGAGAATTTAAAAGCAGTACTCTATTTTAGCACCAGCACTGCCACAAAAATAGCTGTTCTTTTGGGACTGTTTGATACTTACTATTTCTTTTTCACCTCTCCTCCACATAAGACACACCAACCGCTAAACTGTCTTTCTTTCAAAAGGAAAAGTTACCACGGATGAGCTTTGCTGTCAGTGAAGAAAATTTGATATCCATAGAGGACATCACCACACCTACCTCTGCTAAAATCTTTGAGGTGCACTAAAAGACTACATGAGCAATTATGACATCTTTTGTGCTGATTTTGGAATTTAAGAACTGTCCCAGCAGGACTTAGGCCTCAATTACTGTCCATTTTATATAAGAAAAGGAAAAATGCAACTGGAACAGCAAAGTGGAATCTCTCTGCTGGCCATGATTGTAAAGACCCTCTTTCAGAATGCCCTCAACTTTAAATATATTAGTCAGGTGATAAACATCTTGCACAATCTTGCCAGCATTTGTACAGAAATAATATCTTACGGCCAAAAGCCTATCAGAGTTGACAACTTTATGAAGCATTGCTATCAGTTAAAGGCTTTCCATCAGATTAAAACTGTTCTAAATTGTTGTGTTTACTAGACTGCTGTTGTGCTTTTTATCTATGTTATGACATAGGTAGATCCTAGACGTGTCTCCTGAGCAGTGTTCATTAAAAGAAATTATGCCCCATCTTCATATCCTCATTAACTGCGGTGGTATAACAAGTTAGAAATTATGAAATCCTTTAGTAAACCAGCTACACATCCATCGAGACACTGATAAATGCCCAGCTATAACGCATCAGGAATCCGGATGAAAAATATGTAAATAGCCATGCAACTCCTGCACAGGAAAGTGCAGTCCAACAAGACATGGCTGTCTGTGCAAAAGAGTAATTGAAAGGCCTAAACGGGGAAAAAAAAAAAAAAAAAAACTAAAAAGCTTGATTGAGTACAAATTACTTGATATCTCTTTTGAGCCTCCTCTGGAAACATGCATTAACTGAGCAGCCAGATGACAGAAAATACAGACTTCCTTGACCAGAAGTATTCTGCACTTATATAGGAAATATCTTCAGACAAAGGCGGCAGGGGTGAAACAGTTCATCCACTGAACAGTACAGTGGAGTGTGTCAAAGAGTGCTTATTCCCTCCTTTTCCCATAAAGGGAAAATCATACTCAACTAGGAAGAAGACTCACATGGCAACAACTTTACTAATCACAGCATTTAACGACATTGCCTGGGAGCAGTTTGAACATAGCGCTGGCAAATTAATGGATGCCTAGAATGAAATTAGGAAAATCTGATCCGATGTTTTATGGTATTTTCAGCGGGGATGCCAGAAAAGAAGGGAAGTAGGAAGAAAAGAGAGATTTAGCTGAGTAATGAGATTTACCTCCTCAAAAAAATGAGGAGGTAGTTCGTAAGTGCAAAATGGGATGACTGTGATAATACAGAACTTTATAAAGGAGACATGAACACATCTTTGATTTCACTGCATTGCTACACTTTTATCAACAATACTGTATAGGCATGAACAGCAGCCCCTTCACTAGGTATCCCTTTCGCAATTCTGAACGACGCTCTTGCACTTCACGTCGTAGGCTCTACAGCTTGCCTAGTATTGAAAATACCAGTTTTAAGTGATACTGAAATTGTCCTTAACTAATGAAAAATAGTACTGATCTCTATCCACCGATTCACTCTGAAGAAAAGTAAAGGCCAGGCAGGGCTTAAAGACTGGAAAAACTATATACAGCAACAATTAACATAGCAACAGTTGGTCACTGCAAGACTGCATCTGATGTTAAGATGCTAGCAAGAAAAATTAAGGAAGTAATTTGGACTTACATTTGTATCACACACACACTCTACGTAACTCAAACAAAAGAGTCAGAATAGCTACAAAAACAGCAGATATGTGCACTGAATACAAGGTATTGAACAATACACTTAAACACGCATATATAAATACTTTCATGGACAATTACTCATGTACTATATGACATAACAATATGTCATAAATACAACATAGAACTACTTAACACTGACGTAGTTGCATAGTACTATGCTGTCTTACGTGATGGAAGCCATGGCTAAGCTTTAAATTCCAGGTGCTGAGCAATTAAGATTTACTTATATTACACCATGAGTTGTGCTACCTCATTGCTCGCCATAACACTCAAATAGCCACTGGAGTGACTGTTCAGATATTCATAATTTGAAATTTGACCACTGGGATAGTATGGAGGTACTTAATAAAAAAAAAAAAAAAATTAAAAATAGGTGATAATGCAAACTTCTAATCTATGACATTCTTGTCTGAACATTGTCAATAAAGTGTTATTACCTGCCTTTTATTCAATCAGAATAATCAATTCCCTGTAAAAACATCTACAGAAATTACGATACACACATCTCCTGTGTTTGCATGACCCTACAAAATAATAAGAAGGTAAAGAAATCCTTTGTTGAACTATTGGTTTTAGAATTTGATTTAAACTTTTTACTTAATGGAAAAAAAAAAAAAGAAAGCAGCCCCATATTTCATCCACTTGTGATAAGAATTTCTAAGCTGATTTAACTTTTAGGGATGCCAAAAATTTGAACGGGAATAAAAAAAAATTCAAGTATTTTGTAAAGTTGATATATTAAATTTAACATAAGCCAAGATACACCCAGAGAACAGACAACTTTGTCATTCCAAAAATAAATGATCTTTTAGAACTAAACACTACGGTTCTGACTCAGCTCTATCTAATATGGTCTTGTCTTCAAGCGAATGACACACCAGATAAAGAAGTTATACAACGGCAAACAACAGATGACTACTGTCCACAATTCAATACAGTTAAAAGGTACCAAGATTAAGTGAAACATTAACTACAACAAATTTCCTGTCTGTTTAGCAGATTCAGTTCATTTTAGATTAATATATTGATTGTTTAGACTTGAGGGGTTAAACTGCCTAATCTGGACTGCATGCAAACCATGGCAGATTTTTTCTTTTTTTTTTAATTAGTCAGATCTCTCAAGTAGCTCTTTAAAAAGTCAGAAAAAAAATACTATTTATATTGTATACTTTAAAGATACCTCCATCAACAAACTAATCATTATATAATAGAAATTCAGGGATGTCCTGAATGTCCCTGGGGGCTGTCCCTGCTGTGGCACGAGTCGTCCATAAGCTGTAGCCCCTCAGTTGTGTCTCTGCTCTGGCAACCCACCCCACAGGCCACAATTATCTCCAACATGTACGCAGTAAAGCACAAATGGTTATACATATATTAAAGGCAGATTTTACTTTTGCTGTATTTAGCAAAACTGGAATGCTAAAGAGAGATACACATCTCAAAATACACAGGATCCACTTTAGATCTAGAAACGGTTTCATAAGTAGTATGATTTCAAAGATATTTTCAAGCTGTGAATTATTCACTATGCACACACGCACACATACGCTTTATAAGTAGCAGACGTTTCAAAATTTGATGAAAAAGAGCAGATAAAATACTCAGTCATTTCCTTTACTCAGTTATATAGTGTAATTCTAAATGCCCCAGTCCAAAGACAGATGAGTAAGCTTTTAAAATTCTTTTAAGTAAACTTCTCTAAACAAGCATGGTAATCACAGAATCATTTAGGTTGGATAAGACTCTTAAGATCATCAAGTCCAACTCTAAACCTAACACTGCCACTAAACCATGTCCCTAAGCACCACATCTACACATCTTTTAAATACCTCCAGGCATGGTTACTCAACGACTTCTCTGGGCAGACAGTTCTAGTGCTTGACAACCCTTTTGCTGAAGAAACTTTTCCTAATATCCAATCTAAACCACCCTTGGTGCAACTTTTCATCTACCACTGGTAGCTATCTCCTCTTGTCCTACCACTTTTTACTTGGGAGAAGAGACAAGACTGACATCCACCTCACTACAACCTTTTAGGTAGCTATAGAGAGTGATAAGGTCTCCCCTCAGCTTCCTCTTCTCCAGACTAAACAACCCTGGTTCTCTCAGCTACTCCTCCTAAGACTTGTGCACTAGACCCTTCACCAGCTTTGTTGCCCTTCTCCACACATGCTCCAGCACCTCCAATGTCTTTTTTGTAGTGAGGAGTCCAAAACTAGAACACAACATTTGAGGTGTGGCCTCACTAAGCGCTGAGCACAGGGGGATGATCACTTCCCTACTCCTGCTGCCCACACTATTTCTGATACAAGCCAGGAGTCTATTGGTCTTTTTGGCCAGCTGGGCATATTGCTGGTTCATATTTAGCAAGCTGTCAACCTGCATCTCCAGGTCCTTCTCTGCCAAGCAGCTTTCCAGCCATTCTTCTCCAAATCTGTAGCATTACGTGGGGTTGTTGTGACCCAAGTGCAGGACCCAGCACTTGTCTTTCTTAAATCTCATACAGTTGGCCTCAGTCTATCACTCCAGCCTGTCCAGACCCCTCTGTAGAGCCTTTCTACCCTCAAGCAGATCATCACTCCCACCTAATTTGGTGTTGTCTGCAAACTTACTGAGGGTGCAATCAATTCTCACACTCAGATCATCAATAAAGATATTAAACAGAACTGGCCCCAATGCTGAGCCCTGAAGAACATAATTTCTGACCAGCTGCCAACTCCATTTACCACAACTCTTTGGGCCCAATGATACAGCCAGTTTTTTACCCAGCAAAGAGTACATCTGTCCAATTCATGAGCAGCCAGTTTCTTCAGGAGAATGCTGTGGGAAATGGTGTCAAAGGCTTTAGTGAAGTCCAGGTAAACAACACCCACAACCTTTCCCTCGTCCATTAAGTGAGTCACCTTGTTATAGAAGGAGATCAGGTTGGTCAAGCAGGACCTGCCTTTCACAAACCCATGCAGACTGATCACCTGGTTGTCCTGTACATGCCATGTGATGACACTCAAGATTATCTGCTCTGTAAACTTCCCTGACACAGAGATCAGACTGACAGGTCTGTAGTTCTCTAGATCCTCCTCCCAGTTTTTCATGTAAGATGGGCATCACATTTGCGAACCTCCAGTCACCTGGGATCTCCCCAGTTAGCCAGGATTACTGGTAAATGATTGAAAGAGGCTTGGTGAGCACTTCTTCCAGCTCCCTCAGCACCCCGGGGTGGATCCCACCTGGCCCCATCAACTCATGTGTGTCTAAGTGGTGTAGCAAGTCACTAACCATTTCCCCTTGGATTATGGGGGCTTCATTCTGCTTCCGTGTCCCTGTCTTCCAGTTCAGGGGGCTGAGTACCCTGAGAACAACTGGTCTTACTATTAAAGACTGAGGCAAAGGCAGCATTAAGTACCTCAGCATTTTCCTCAATCATTTTCACTGTTTCCCTCCACATTCAGTAAATGCTGGAGATTCTCTTTAGCCCTCCTTTTGTTGTTAACGTCTTTATATAATACATTGTGACAATTAAGTCAAATTAATTCCTTCATAAATGATCAGGAAGCACAAAAAGACTACTTCTGCTTCAAAGTAAAATCTGGAAAGACATACAGAGACATGAACTAGTGGAAATCTTCTTTATATGTTTTAAAGACCATGCTCAACTGACTGGTTGTTTGGGGGTGGTCTTTTAGGGGGACGGAGTTAATCTTTACATTGCATGTTAACCAATTTTTATTCACATTTTGTGAAAGCCAGATGCACTGCCTTTGGCTATGATAGAGTTAGTTTTCTTCATAGTAGCTGGTTTGTGACCAAAACAAGAGTGATAACACAGGGATGGATGTTTTGGCTGTTGCTGAGTAGTGTTTGCAGAACCCCAAGGCCTTTTCTTCTTCTCATGCTACTACCCCCCCTTCCAGCAGAGACAGCTGACCCCAAGTGACTAAAGGATATCCCAGACCATATGACATCACACTCAGCAACACAAGCTAGCAGAAAAGAGGAGGAAGGGGGACACACATTCAGAGTTATAGTGTTTGTCTTCCCAAGTAATCATCAGGCATTATGACGCCCTCCTTTCCTTGAAACGGCTAAACATCTGTCTGCCAGTGGGAAGTAGTCAATTAACTTATTTTGTTTTGCTTGTGTGCATGGCTTTTGCTTTAACTATTAAACTGTCTTTAACTCAATCCCTGATTTTTTTCACTTTTACTCTTCTGATTCTCTCCCCTGTCCCACTGAGGGGGAGTGAGCAAGCAGCAGTACGATGCTTAGGTGGCTACTGAGGTAAATCCACAACAAGAGATATTGACGTTTTCAAAATCAAATTCCCCAGTGCAAACACCATTTCTCTTCACTGGGAGGTTCTCACTCCTCACTTTTAATACTTTGCAACAGAAGTGTTATTTTTTTGTAAATGAAGTTTGGTTTAGGTAAACCACAGGGTACTTCTCAATCAACTAGTCAAAATCTACAAGTCAGTATAAATGAGTAATTTACAAATATAAAATTATTTTCAAATAATTGCAGCTTTTTCTCTTGTTACAAAACTGATCTCAGTGACTTAGTTAAGATAGGACCATGGAAGGAGGAAAGGACTGTGAAGGGTTTTCAGTCTATGGTGAAGTCTGAAATGGTTGAAAGCAGGAAAAGTCAGTATATACTTTAGATTACTCTAGCACTTCGTTGCAACACTAAACTCATACATAGGTATCCAGTAGTATCTCAAATACAGGTAATTAATGATGTCTAATCCAAGGAGATGATAACTTGCCCTTGCCTGGCTAAGCAACAGCAGAAGAGCATGTCAGGGCACAGCCTTCAGTGCCTAGACAACAAATGCTATAAGCAGATCATATGTGACCTTCCACTTCCTTATTTAACAGCCAAACAGCTTCTTAGCAAGCCCAAACTAACACTACTATCACACGTGTTGTCTCCTTTGAAAGCTAATGAGCAATGGCACAGAAAAACTTCCTTCTTTGGTTCAGGGACAGCTACAGTTAAGTCCTTTTAGTTCAGGTTCCCATTCAGGTCAATAATGTTTCATCAACCAGTTTGGTTATTCTGCTCTAATTTGAAACAGTTCAGAGAGAGAAGGAAGAATAATATTTATAAATAGGTTAATTTACATAATTAGGTAGGCCTTTAAATAAGTAGAGCTTCAAACCTTATCTCCTGCTCCACAGCAAAGCTGGAAGCAAACCTGTATCTCCAGATCACTGTAGCTTCCCTCCAGTTTCTTACATCTGATCCAACGAGTTGAGGGAGTAATGAAGGCATGCTGGGAGCAAAGTGCTGCCATAGGAGAACAGGATTAGGAAATAGGAAAGCAAACAGAACCACTTCACATCTACGTTCAGCTATATGACAAAAGGAATATCGCAAGTCAGGTCCAGTGTCAGCAGGACTACAGGGTAACTGACATTAAAAGTAGCACCATAGGAAGAGAGGTAACAAAAACTTTACTTCTCTCTTCCCTCTCACCTCTGCCTCATGAGAGGGGTTTAATTAGAGTTTTAATTAAAGCTTGAGGCTAGAATAAGAGCTTTCATACCAAAAAAGTTCACAAGAAGTGCCATAGTAGGTCAGACCAGGAAAAAAAAAAAAAAAAAATCTATCTAGAAAAATACATGTTTACTAACAATAGACATTAAAATATATCAGAGAAAAAAAACCATAAGGATAGGGTAAGCACATATATCACTTGATCTAATTTTCCCCTCTACAATCTCCAGTATTTTCCTCAGATTTCTTCAGCTAGTGAGGATACACTTGTATGTGACAGCTTCTGCTACAAAAGCAAGCTGTCTCTGAACTTAACTACGCATTATGTTGAAAGGTATCTTACTTAATTTTGAACGCTCTCTACTTATTAGATTAATATGACAACTCCTAGCTATAACCAACAGCAAACCTGTTCAATTCTCCGTATCGCTATTTCAGCAGAAGTGTACCCTACTGGTGTGTTGTTCTGATCTTTTCCATTCAGTTGCATTCATAACGATTCCTAAAACTTCCCTTTCTGTGACTGAGGACTGAACTAACATTTTCATTAATCTATTTCAATTCTCTGAGTAGCAACACTCAACTTAAGGATCATAGTTCTATTTGTAAAATTAGGATTATTCCCTCTCTCCATATACATACTTCTTGACATTGAAGTGAACTGCCAGTCTATCAGCTGGACTTTTTTTAACTTATCCTGAATTACCTTGTAGTGACTGCAAACTTTGACACCTCATTATTCATTCCTCTTCTAAACGACTTATGAACATATTAAGAGCACAGGCCTCAGTTCAGATCCTTATGGGATTCCATCGGTGACCTCCCTTCAGTATGAAAACAGGGCATTTATTTTTGTCCTTTTCACTGTAAATTTTAACCAGTTTTTACACGTGTAAGAATCTGTCATTATATCAGGGCAGCTTAAATTCTTTTAAGAGCCTTTGGTGAAAAATCTTGCCAAATACTTTGGATTACATCAACTGCTCATATACGCAGTTTCTTTCAGAAAATGCTGATCCTTAACACATGTTGACACTTTTCCTATATTCAATCTCATGCTCTCTAATTCTGTTCTGAATTGTGATTTCTAACAGCTTACCAGTACACATATCAGATATACTCCCCGGATCTCCACAGAATAATTTTCATTATTATATACTGTAATTCGATTTCTCCATACTTGAATTCCCTAGAAACGTGGGGTGAAGATGACTTGGGCTTATTATCTGCTGCTCCACATGACATGTCCAGTTCCTGCTAGGGTCAGCAGAGTGGGATCAAGCAGCTCAACAGCTGAATACTGAAGAAAGGTCACATGCTGCTGAACACACTGCTGACTCACACAGCAAGTAATGGTTGCTCTGCAAATCCCAGCAGATTCACACAATCCCACAGCCAATGGACTGTAACACGTACTCACCTTTAATGGAACAATTCTGAAACTGTAATAATACTGCAAATATCTGATTTGGTGGCAAAGACCTCAAGATAGTACTTCAGGGTCAAGGAACTTCTTCATTTACTTTTAAGGTGATAGTTCAAAGGAGGGGTTCTACTCTGATTCAGACAGTCATTCCCGGGAGAAACTGCACACACCTTACACTTGCCACACTGCTGAGGGATGCTGGAAAGCACATACCTGCTATATGCCAAGCATTGCTCTGCAAAAGAGGAGGGTGTCGTAAGAAACAGTTCCTTCAAAAGTTAGACAATGGCTACAGAATCAATACAGAATGAGGTCCACAATTTTATGTTTGCACACTTGCATCCCAACAATTAAAATTTCTTTCATACCAAAACGTGTTGTAGGACATGCCGTACTTTTTATCTAGCAAAATACAAGAACAGACAAAAACCTCCCCAAATGGAACTACACATTGTCTTTATAAAAATTAAATAAAGTATACTAGGTTAATATACAGGTCAATGTGGGTTGGAAAAAAAAAAAAAAAATCTTTACATTCCCTCTTTCTCCTTTTCCCCTAAGGATACTCATTAAGTAACAGATGTTGCACTCATTTATCAGCAAGTGGAAACAACAGACAGCGACAATTTTATCTGTCACCGGTTACGAGAGAGGAGGACATTACAGACGCTGTTTGGAGCACTTCCAATCTGATTCTGTGACATCATGCTGCATTCAGCAGACTGCAGGCAACACTGAAACACCACATTGTCATTGAAGAATTACCAAGTCCTAGTATCGCAGTAGCTGGGCGTGTATTGGGTTCATAATGCTTTTTGAAGTCTTTATTTATTCAACCTCTGACTAAAGAAAGCCACCATTAAACCATTTTAGAACACAAGCATTTTATGTTCTACAGTTATCCAACTATAGGTTGATCACATTTCTAACAGAAAATCTTTAGTAATCTTCTCAGCAAATTAAAATCCTTGTTCAAACACTTTACTCCTAAGCAAATATAATTTCACATTTAATTTACATTCATTCATGTCCAGTGAAGAAGTCAAAGGTTTATGGCCACTTTATCCTTAGAACGTAATTTCACAAAGGAGGCATCTTTTTTTTTAATCAATCCTCAGTCTAATAACTGACACAGAGTAAGATTCTAGACATTGTGACTATTTTCCCTGGTCTTTAGTGCATTCTAGTGTTATCACCAACAAAATGACTAATTTTCCCCTGCAAAAGTAAATTAGTATTTTAACTTTCAAGGTGCTTAACATTTTGTTTAAGTTATTGATTCATTCAGTCTAATAACCCATTCAACAGTGGCCAGATCTAGTTCTTCCTCACCTTAATAATTTTTAAATTATTGAAAAAAAATTATGGCTAATTATTGCCACCTTACAGGTGGCACATATCCATTTTCTTCCCATATATTAAAGTATCACAGAAATAGCAAAAGAAAGTAATTCCAACTCTGAAGGTAATGTAAGCTTACTACACACCAAAAACTTAGAAAGAAGAAAAAAAGACAATCTTCCTTCTCTCCAAATTGTGTGAGGAAGTGCATTCACCCAAACAGCAAATACAATACACAAACAAGTTCCAGAGGTTAATGCCACAGATACCTTTACCCTATACAAGTGGGAATGTATAAAAACACCTGGAGAAATATCATCCTATTTTCATCCTTCATGAAAGCTGTTCTTAGACTCCAGTGAAAAGGCAGAAGTATTCTTTCATAAGAGCCTTGAGAAACTTTTCTGAAATGGTCCAAAAGACATGGACAAACTAGAAATTAAAAAAAAAATTACTAGGTCAACAACTCCAGTTTCTTAACTGGCAACTAACTGAACCTGTATAAATTATGTGGGACTCTAGTTCACATAGCTTTTAGCACCTATGTTGAGCATATCTTCCTAAAATGCTGGCAACAAAAGGCAAGTATTTACACTTCAATTTGTAGTAAAAACACCGTCTGGGTTTCCACACACACATTTTTAGGGAATCAAATCCCCGGAGAACAAGGCTTACTTGTTAAAAATATTGGATTAGAAAAATTAAAGACATGTTTGTGATCTTTACAAATTTATCAGTCTTTAATTATGTGACCAAGGAGGTTTTTGAAGGTATAAAATTTCACTATATAAACAAAATGTGGGTCATTTAAATTACTTATTTGTAAAACAACCATTCCAAACCGTATTTTAGTCTGTCTGGATACACAGAGGTAACGTCCAGCTAATCTCTCAAAAAGGCCATTGTTTGCAAGTGTTGAATCAGGAAAGCTTATTAAAAGAAATAAGAATATAACCATTAAGACCATAAGCAGTATTTTTCAAATCTATGCACATCAGGCAAAACAGAAAATACCACTTTTTTCCTTCAACCAGATTGTCAGATGGGTAATTGGGTGGATAAGAAATTATACATACATTCTTTACATATTTCACAGCTCAACTTGAAGAGAAAGTTGGTATTAAGGCAAATTATGGAATTTCCAACAACATTACAGCCACACTTTCAAATTACAAGATAGAGCAAAGCAGATAAATTAATCTAGCTTCCAAAGAATCCCCTCATGTTCTACTTTTTCTTACTACATCTAGCTACCATAAATCAGGGGCTGCATCAAGAACAAAGACATTTTGAAATAAAAAGAAAATTTGAAGATCAAAACATAAAACTGTAATGCAGAGATGATCCAGAAATATGTATTTTGTTCCAATACATTAAATATCTTAGAATCATAAAATGCTTAGAGTTGGAAGGGACGTCACCTAGTCCAACCCCCCTGCAAGGACCATCCCTGACTAGATCAGGTTGCTCAGAGCCTCATCCAGCCTGGCCTTGAATGTTTCCAGGGATGGGGCATCCACCACCTCTCTGGGCAACCTGTTCCACTGCTCTACAACTCTCATTGTAAAAATTTTTTTCCTAATATCTAATCTAAATCTACCTCCCTCTATTTTAAACCCATTAACCCTCATCCTATCACAACAGGCCCTACTGAACAGCCTCTCCCCATCTTTCCTGTAGGCCCCCTTGAGGTATTGGAAGACCGCTATCAGGTCTCCCCAGAGCCTCCTCTTCTCCAGGCTGAACAGCCCCAACTCTCTCAGCCTGCCCTCATAGGAGAGGTGCTCCAGCCCTCTCAGCATCTTCATGGGCCCTCCTCTGGACCTTCTCCAACTGGTCCATGTCCTTCTTATGTTGGGGACTCCAGAACTGGACACAGTACTCCAGGTGGGGTCTCACGAGGGCAGAGTAGAGGGAGAGAATCATCTCCCTTGACCTGCTGGCCATGCTCCTCTTGATGCAGCCCAGGATGTGGTTGGCCTTCTGGACTGCAAGAGCGCACTGCCGGCTCATGTTGAGCTTCTCGTCCACCAGCACTCCCAAGTCCTTCTCCTCAGGGCTGCTCTCAATCCATTCTCCGCCCAGCCTGTATTTGTGACTGGGATTGCCATGACCCAGGTCCAGGACCTTACACTTGGCCTGGTTGAACTTCATGAGGTTGGCACGGGCCCACCTCTCTAGCCTGCCAAGGTCCCTCTGGATGGCATCGCTCCCTTTGAGTGTGTCGATGGCACCACACAGGTTGGTGTCATTGGCGAACTTGCTGAGGGTGCACTCTATGCTGAGGGAGTACAATTTGCAACAATATCACTTGCAAATACACTACACTTCACAAAACACATTTTAAGCTATTTTACATCAGGAGATTAACACATATCACATTTCAGTTACAATAAGCTATCTGCTTCTGTTTAAATACTGTATTTCCTTGATTTGGGTTGATTTCACTTTTTATCCCTGTATTTCAGAAGTGGGTCTGGTGTGTGAACAGTGGAGCCAAATAGGCAAACGTTCTCAGACAAGTTGTAATGCATAGACCATGCAGGGCTCCGGGAAGAAAGGAAAAGGTGACTCCAGAATTGCAGTGAGCATTTGACACAGTGGAGGAAAACAGGAAATGCAAGTAGCCTGGAAAACACCTTTGACAACTAAAAACACTGAACCCAGATTCCTCTGTCATTTATCACAAGAACGTCACAAAATGAAACTGCAAATCGATGATATTAAAATTGAATGTTAAGAGCAGGTCCTTAGACCAAGATAGCATTTTTTCAGTCAAAATCAAAGTTTAACTGTCCCTTCCCCATTTATCTGCGTCCTTCCTTCTTCCTCCTCTTCCCACTCCTCAAATCTTAGGATTATTGTTATTTTTATTCTTTGTTGTTCTTGTGGTTTATACCACTTCTCACACATCTTCTATGTTTCCAAGAATATTAATCTTTCTTTTGATTAGATGATGTCTCTTGAATCTTCTCCATTCCAAATCCTTTCTTTACACTGTCACTCAAATGTCACCTTATCTCTCTTTGCTCTCTTTTTCCCTCTTCCATCCATTTCTACCAAAACAGCTGTATTTTCTTACCTATCAGCTGCTCATTCATTAATTCACATTTCCCACAATGCCTTTTTTCCCAAAATTTCAATATCAATGTTATTATCATATA
Source organism: Tetrax tetrax (assembly GCA_009806455.1). NCBI lineage: Eukaryota > Metazoa > Chordata > Aves > Otidiformes > Otididae > Tetrax > Tetrax tetrax. Next base: position 25,393 of record WHYT01013261.1, read on the forward strand.
TTCTTGAATCAATAGACACATCAGGGTCTTTAAAATATTTATCACAGGAGAAGAATCGGGCTCATTATTTCTGACAATCCTTAAATTTGTCCAAAGCGAATTTCAGCCCACTGACACCACAAGGTGTTTTCAAAGGGGAAAGTCCAACAAGCACACATCTTATGCTGCCAACAGAGTTTTATGTCAGCAAATTAATCCATCTCAGAATTGGATTACTCCTGGCATTCTCCTTTAACAACAGATACTGAAGCTTTAGGTCAGACAACTGTTTCAGCAGTCACCTGGAGATGAAGACCTTCTATCTAACTTTTGGAAAGACAATTTCATTATTTAAAAACTGAAACATGCCTGCTAACACAGCTAAAAAATCTGAATGCAAAACCCTCACTTACTGATTCCAATTACAAATAAATGAATATGCTGTAAAATATGGGGTATGTAAGTTTTCCTTTAGACCAAGTCTGTGTGTAAATACTGAGACATCCCACATTAGTTCAGGTAAAGAAACAAACAAAAATATCCTCTACCTCCAAAAGACAGTTTTGGTTATACTGAAGCACGTCCATGAAGAAATAGTTACCCTTAAAGAGATGTCAGTAAGAAAATTGTACTTGGCAGCATCTTTGCAAACACATTTTTCCATCAAGAATTAGAATTCAGAAATCAAAAGGCAAGTCTCACGTCAAAACAAGCAGAGACAGAAGTGTTAAAACACAAAATAAGCATTATGTCTTTAAAGAGCGCAAAGTAGATTTGGCTTATGCTCTTTAATGAAAAGTAGGAGAATACTTAATCTGAACTAGTTGCAAATAAGAACACAAAAGTTGTGCTCCAAAAACAGCGATGTATAGACTTAAAAATCTTTAGAAGATGTGGAGCCAATTTTTCAAAAGTACTTGGGTGTCTAATCGATACTTCAGGTATGTCTAAGTTGTTTTGAAACACAGATCTCATCAATTTTTCATTTTTCTGATCAATATGTTGATAAATATTAAAATATCGAGCACATAAATACTAGATATTTTTCAAGTTTCATAACATTTCTTTTTAGAACTTGCTAAAATGCTGTTTCATATACTTGAATGAAGCCCACTTGCCATTCAAAGTCAGTTTGACACATATCTCAGTCATCTAATAAAGAAATTTATAGTTTTGGTATGCATTTTGAAAAAAATCATTAAATCAATCTTAAAGAACCACTAGCTTATACAGAATGGAAGATAACTTTTTGACTATCAAGCAGTGGTAAATGGTGTTCATTAAAAGTGGATGCTCTTGGACTGTCATTTTAAAGTTTGACTAAAATTGGGTACTCAAATTATTTCATTAAATCACTATACCACAGGAAATGGCAAAGCAAAGGCCACATTAGCAGTCAACTGTAACAGTCACATCCATTGTAACTTATATGTGAAGAACCTTAAATGAAGGGAAGAAGTAGAAAAGGTAGCGGGCATAAAGCACTGAGTGTGAGCACAGGTTCTCCTACACATACAGTGATGTTGCCCTCCAGTGTTCAACACCACTTCTTTTAGGAATCATAACTAACTAATACCTCCATCAGTCTCCTTGGACATGCTCAATTATAACATCACTGAAGCAGAGAACAAAATACAAGCCTCAGGCTATGTATTCAACACAGAACAGACAAACAATTAGAGACAAGGATTTAAAACTTTTTGTGGTGTTAAAAGTTCTTTTTCATAAAACTGCCATAAAATACACTGCTTATCCTACTTCTTTTTGGCTTTTGGTACCCAACAGCTATTTTATAAAGCTATACAAGTTACAGCTTTGACACTGTACAAATCCATTACTTAGATTCTCAAATACGTCACTCGGATTCACACACAGCAAATGGCAGTTTTCTAAAAGATGCAAGAACAGGTTATTACTTACATTTTTTTAAAAGTGTTAGGACTTCTAAGGCTAACGTCATAAATGAAACTGAGTTCCTGTTGATAAAGTCTTCAGTCTGTAAGGAAAGCTACCACTGTCAGTAACTCTGGGCTTCAAATCTTATGAAAAGAAACGGACAAGACTGCTCTTTGACAAAACACAATGAAGTTTCAATTACAGCTTTATTATTTAAGCAAAGCTAGAATCACAATAATGACTGTGTCTAGGTCAGAAAATACACCATGAACAAAACCACTGATTTTAATTAGGCAACTGTCCTGTAACCAAGAAAAAAGTACCCCTGAGACAGATTCATAATGCAAAAATATGCACAATGCCTAAAGAGGGAAAATAATGAACTTGATATTTCAGTGATTTTATTCTAAACATGGTCTGAAATCATATATATATTCATAGCTTTTCCATTAGAATCTTATACTTGATATAAAATGTATCTTCAACAAAATTGCTCAGCAAAAATCTTTACAGATTTACCAATATAATGATCAGTATAATAATTTTCATAGCAAATAGAAAAATAGACTACAAAAGAAAAGTCTGGGTTAAAAAAAAACAAAAACCAAAACTGTTATAAAGCTCCAAGAAGAAACTATCAAATCCAAAGTTCAAATCTCAGATTTGAATATGTCAGTACCACTACCTATACCACAAGAAGAGAGACTATATTGACTGTGTAATAACGGATCTCAAATTAACTGAAAATTAATCACTACGTGATTAGGAAAACATCTGCATCATCAAATTTGAGAGATCTAATTTGGTTCCTAAATAAAGGGCTAATCTCTTGAGACAACGGAAACAGAAAAAAAAAGCTTTTCTAAGGTCAACTGAAAGAAAGATTCTAATTCAGGCATTTTCCCACCTCAGTAAGAGTCCTCCTCCATCTCTTGCATGGCTGTATAGTATACCTATAGAGATGATAGCCTCAAACTTAGTACCTATTAGATACAGTAATTGCCACCAGGTCTCCAACTTCATTTTATCCTCCCATCCTGACACATTCACAGTCATCAAAGTCTCAGTAAAAGACCTGTCAGAGAATCCATGATGTAGTGCTGGATATGCTTCCAACTGCACAACCCCACAATCTTACAACAGGTGTATGGCTCAACTCCAGGAAAAGCTAAGCTACTCCACAATATCTTTAATTACTCATTCCACAGCCCTGCAGTAGAGTGCTTTGGTCACCGGACAAGAGATATCACCTCCTCTTTTGCAGGTTTGGTAGCAGTAGATGGTAGTTTTGGTTTTTTACTTTGTTTTCTTCAGATTTTGCTGAAATAGAGAAAAATGTGGTATTCTGCCATTCTGTCAAATGGTTAGTGACATCCAAATACATCTTCGTAATGTCTCTGGTCACATTCTCGTGAGCATTGATCAGTTAATACCTATGTTAACACACTGCTTAGTAGTAGGATAAGTCACAAAGCTGTGAAGTAACACACTGAATTTTGACATCAATTCATAAAAGCAACTTAGGCTATTATGAACAATTAACAAAAAGATAGAAAAAAGTGCCCAAAAGTAGGAGAACTAAATCAGAGAAGAGTTATACAATAACCTGACCAGATCTATATGCAAGTAAAGGCACTGAAAAATGACCACAATATGTCTACATGGAAGAGTAGGCCATTAAAACCAGACAATTTGTCACACCTAGACAACAAAAGCCGTATCTCTGCTTCATCAGTTTAATTTACTTTGTAAATTCAGACAGTAAATTAAGAGAGAGAAATATTAAAGGCCAATACAAGAGCCAAACAACATCCTTCTGAATTCTCCTGCCAAGAACCAAGGGAATATGGAAAACTAGCAGCACCTTGAGATGCTGTTTAAAAAGACCAGAAACAACATACTAATACCTCTGTGCTCCCAAGTGTCTTTACAACAGAATCATAGAAAAGAACAGACAATCTGACATTTAAAGTCTTTCAATGTTTTAAGAAAAAAAAAAGAAGCACAATGTGAAGCACTAATTAAATACTTACATAGGTCCTCATGCCTTGTGTAAGGCAAGAGAGGAGTTTTATCCTACTTTCTTATGATAACTCTAGAAACATCAGAAAATAATTCCACTTAAATGAAAACTTTTGATAAATTTCCGAAGTTCAGTATGTCATCTGATAAACGATGTCATGGTAACAAATTCACAGGTAGCTAAATTCAGTCGAGAATCAAGGTAGCATCACTACTAGATTCTATTGATGTCACTGAAGCAACAATCTGAGCTACCTGTGAGCAACCAATTTAATACAAATCAAGCTTGTGTGAATCTTCCAACTGAATTTCAATAATGGCCTTCGCAAATTCCCCTAGTATTCTCTTTCCACTGAAAAAAAAAAGAATGATCATAAAACTTAGTTCCAGTAAAACAGTTTCATCCCTACATCATTATCACAATTCCTTGTGACAAAAAGATCTAACTAGTATCAGCAGGGTAGGAAGGCCTAGGAAGAAAGCAGGAGCAAGTAAATAAAACGGATAAGGATTTGCTCTACGTATTACACACTTAAGTGGGGGGATGGGGAACGAAACAGTATGTTTTAAAAACTAGGGGATTTAAAACTAAGGGATTATGAATTCAATCCTTTCCAGCAAGCTCATGAACCAAGAAACCCAAAAAACAAACAGCCGTTAAGAATGAAAGGTGTAATTCCAGAAAACACTTTTCACTTCAGTTAACTGAAATACAGGTTTTAAAACATTTTTCAGTTCACCACTTATATTGTTTAGATATGGAGTACTTTCCTACAAGAAATAATTAAACTAGGACTCTTCAGTTTGAAGACATCTGAGGAAAAATTTAAGACTTATAAAACTATATGTGGTACAGTCAAAAATCAACAGCTTTTGAAATATAAGGGCTAAGGGGTATCGCATTAAAGTGGGAGAAGGTAGGTTTAAGCATAAATACTACATAATAAGTTTTGTAATTCCTTCCCACAGGAATATATGCTAAAACACATTTTACATATGTTTAAAAGCAGCAGAGAATTTCATTGGGGGGGGGGGGGGGGGGGAGAAGAAATCCACTGACTGATGCTCAGTACAAAGGTGGCACCTAAGGAGTCTCAGAGCCATGTTTTGCCAGTGGCTAGAGAAGCATTAGGAAAAGGCTTCATCACATGCTTTCCCCACTCATAAACTCTTCCCTATGCACCCACTCTTCAAAAACAGTATACTGGGCTAGATGGGTCTTTGGTGCAACTTGGCATAAGCAGTGTGTTCTAAGTCAATGTATTTTAATGAGAACAATCAAAACTCTCCCGTGCAAGAAGATGCTTACAGTCCCAAAATAATAAAATAAAATAAAATATCCAGGGAAAGAGTTAAAATGAAAAACTCTGTTGAGGAATTAGCAGTTGTATTGACAGACTCAAACTACTTACTTTCCCAGAGCACACACAAATTCCATTTGGTCAAGGTAGCACCAATTTCCTACCACTTATTTCTTTGCAGCGGACTCTAATGTAGGGGTTTAAATGCATACCAAAGCACACACTCTCAGTCAAAACAGAATCATACTTCAGACAGTAAGTTAGCACTTACTGAGGAAGAATGCAGAAGGCCATGCACATGAAGTTACATATAAAAGGATGCACTGGGTATGGCTGGGATAGAGTTAATTTCCACCACAGCAGCTCTCATAGCCCTGTGCTTTGTATTCGTAGCTAGAAAGGTGTTTATAACACACCAGTGTTTGGCTACTGCTGAGCAGTGCTTGCACAGCATCTCCAGCAGTGACCCCATCTCACCTCCAACGGCCAGTAGGCTGGGGGGTGGGCAACATCTTGGGAGGGGACACAGCCAGGACAGCTGACACAAACTGACCAAAGGGATATTCCATACCACATGATGTCTGCTCAGCAATAAAAGCTAAGAGAAAGGAGGAGGAGGGGAGGCATCCGTTATTATAATGCTTGAGTTCCAGAGCAACCGATACGTGTTTTGAAGCCCTAATTCCTGGGAAGTGGCTGGACATTGCCTGCTGAAGGGAAGTAGAGAAAAAAATCTTTTGTTTTCCTTGCTTCTGCATGCAGCCTTTGCTTTTGTTTATTAAACTGCCTTTATCTTGACCCGTAAGTTCTTGTTTTCTCCCTCCCTGTCCTGCTGAGGAGGGGAGTGACAGAGCAGCTTGGTAGGCACTTGACATCCAGACTAGGTCAACCGACCACAAAGGAATATTACAAGAAAAAAAAAAAAAAAATCCTTTTTTTTCCCCTCCAAAAATACAGCATCTACCCAAAAATAAAGTTCTATTGAAAAAATCAAATCATAATGGAATTAAAGTTGAGAAGGCAGCAGAAATCACCAAATTCTCCAGGTTATCAGACTTGTTTAAACATAGGCTGCTTCTAGATTTTTCTCATTTTGGCCATAGATAAGATGTTACCACTCTGAAGGTTCTGAAAATTCTATTGCTTTTAAACAACAAAGACTAACACATGGTTAGCATGACTCTAAACATAACCTGCAGCTTCTCCCTCTTATAGTACCCTTAAGACTGATTAAATCACTCCTTTATATTTCTTTGGTTAATAGTAGGATCCCCACATCAGAGGATAGAATAACAATTTACAGTTTTCTCAGCCAGATTTTGAATATTTACAGTAGTCAGATGCAAAACTTCTCATAAATAAATGAATAGCTCAGCATTTTGTAGTTTTCGGAAAATGTGAAAAAATAAATGGATTGCAAAGGGCAGAACACATACTAACAACCCACTGTCAAGTTCACATCCCGTAGAGGTAGAAGCTACCTAACAAAATTAAGCAACTTACTATCCCCACACAGAAGGGGTGTGAAGAGAGAGAACAAAGAGCAGATCAAGGAAGAGTTGATGTTGGACAGCTTCAACAGAGCAGACCTCAATGCAGCTCACAGCCTGAGAAGCATCCTAATCTGATGATGACCATCACCCATGAGAAGATTCACAGTTGAATCTCATTCACTTTGTGGAATTCATGCAGCTGTTTTAAACAGGTTTAGTAAAGAAAGGTATCTAACATACAAAAACCTTTTCACAGGGGATATGAGGCTTAGCTAAGAGATACCCCCTTCATCCTCTGACTGAGTAGGTCTTGCAAGAACAAAACAGATTCGTAAATCTTAGCTAACTGAAACAACAACAGCACTTAAGTTTCCCCACACAGTCACAAGCAGAGTCACAAGCACCTCATCTCACCCCTCTCCTCCTTTTGACTACATTTAAATCTCAGTCACCAAGGAATCAGGAAAAATATAGGAGAGAACACAGACTAAGGCCCTTGAGTAGATTGGGTGCACACTCCATTTGAGCCCTCAATGAAAATCTGATCCCACGTAAGCAGATCCTCAAGGAAGACATGAAGGACAGACTATAGCTCCTATTTATACTATCTAAGCAAATGAAATGCCCATTTCTCATGTGCCAGAGAGTACTCATAGAATCACTGAATGCACTGGGTTGGAAGGGACGTTTAAAGATGATCAAGTTCAACTCCCCTGCCATGGGCAGGAACATCTTTCGGGTTGCTCAAAGCCACATCCAACCTGACCTTGAACACTTCCCCAGTGATGGGGCATCCAAAACTCCTCTGGGCAACTTGTTAGAGTGTCTCACCACCCACTGCATAAAAGATTTCTTCCTCAAATCCAATCAAAATCTACCTTCTTTCAATTTAAAGCCATTACCCTTGTTCTGTCACTACAGGCCTTGGTAAAATGTCGTCCTCCTTCTTTCTTATAAGCTTTTTTGTAAGTTCACCACTTCTGTAAAGGGAAATTCCAGCAGGCAAAATAATAATTATATGCTACTCAAGATCAATCTATTTCATGACACAAACTCAGATTTCATTTTTTATGGAAGCAACACAGTGATGTTGTCATTCATGTATATCATAATCCTGAACTCAAGACAAATGCCTGGCACATGCTCCTTACCAAAGTTACACTATATCGGTGTGCACCCTCTTTCTATAGAGTTGATAGGCCTGTATTGCTCTGGGAAAGTTTATTAATGTAATCAATCAGCAGATAAATGACAACCAACTTGGAGAGAAAGGTTTATTAATTCGGATGGTCTGATGGTTCTGCCATTGTTTTGTGGAAAAAGGAACTCCAGTAGAACTGTGCCAGCAGCTCTGTGAAGGAACGTGGTCTCCAGGACACAAAAGACTGAAGTTTATCTGCGCATAGAGGGACCAGAAATGATGCCTGCTACAACTGCAGACACAGACTGCCATTTGATTGCTGACCTCAGTACAGCAAGCTAAGATCAGCAGCAAGACGAGTATGTTCACAGCTAAGAATCAATCCCAAGCAACAAATGTCCAGTCAACGCCAGTGCAAAGTATGTCCACAGGAACATCCTGCCACTGCATTGGTTGTAGCTGAGGTTTTGGGAACTTCGTACTGATACACTTCACAAACCTCGTGGGACCTGAAGGGGGTGCAAGACTGGCTTTACAGAAGTCTCTTTCAGAAGATAAACTTCTTGTTTAAGAGTACAGAAGCCTGACCATTAACTTTTCATTAGATGCATATGAGAGAGTCTGTGGGAAGCAGGAAAGAATCCCATCTTGAGGGACTTAAAAAAAAAAAAAAAAAAAAATAATCTGAGTTTAGGTGGCTTACGAAAGCATATTAAAAACTGAGTTTTAGAAATTGCACCAACTCTGTAATCTGTGAGAAAGGAATGACACTGACACAGAGCTGGTAAGAAGAAATCAGGAAAACCATAATTGCGCGCACACAGAGTAGTGGTATCTTGAGGACAACTTCTACAACAGATGGTTGATTATATCAAGCACCGTCTTTCTGCCTGTGTTTTAGGAGAAATTATAGTGTATTTTAAAAAATTAAAATCTGAAAATTATTTAGGATGGGATTTGGTATGCGAAGAACGTTGATGTTATGAGTTGTTGCTAAAGAGAACAACGACGCTTTCCAGCTTCCCAGGTTTCGCTAATGTGCAGGCGTAGGAAGCTGGGAGGTGTACAGCCAGTACAGTTGACACGAACTGGCCAAAGAGAGTATTCCATGCCGTAAACGTCACATGCAGTATACAGGTGGGGGTGGGCCAGTCACCTGGTTTGCTTTTCTCTCACTGATCAGAATCATTCCGGGATCATTTTCACTTTTTTTTTTGTTCCATGATTGCTGCTTGGGACAGGCTGTATCAGCCATTGGGTCATCGGGTGGTGAGAAATTGTGCACCTGCATAATTCATTTTGTATTTTTTTGTTATTCCTATTGTTACTCCTGTTACTATTATCATTATAATATACATTATTATATTTTCTTTTGCTATCATAGTAAACTGGTTTTATCTCAAACCATGAGTTTTCCTTTGTTCCTGATTCTCTCCCTCAGCCCCTGGGAAGGGGAAGGGTGAGAGAGCAGCTGTGTATAGTCAATTGCTGATTGGGGTTAAACCATGACAATTACTCAGTTACATTTATCTATCAGTAACTCCTCTTTCGTTAAAACCTGATCCAAAAAGCTGAGCTTTTAAATGGCCTCCCCTTCTCCGTTAGGAGTCTGACAGAGTCACAAATTTTCACTTTTAAGGACAGCATTACGTACAACCCATTTCAACATGCATCTTAATACCAATTATTATAGTTTCATCAGCAGTCAATTACTTAATATACTGTCGTTGCCACTGAAAAAAACCTCTGATGCAAGAACCTCACAGCAGCTCAAGAATTACCGATTGCCATACTATGTAGTTACTATTAAAATAAAAAAATCACAATGAAGACAAGAGGGCACTTCTTTTCTGCCTTCATAAAGCACAAATCAAGGACATGAGCAGAAATCTCAAGGCCTTATTACTGGCAATGCTAAATTCAGGCATCAAAATACACCAAGTCAAATCAGTACTTTCACATAAATAATTAAATAAATAAATAAATAAATTTCTTTACTCAAAACTTAATCTAATACAGGCACACATTCTTACAGCAAGAATGTCTAACTCCATCAGAGAAGGGGAATATACCATGTAATTTTGGAATACAATTTTATAAATATAGAAATTGAGAAATTACTTAATAGAATCATAGAATGGTTAGAGTTGGAAGGGACCTTCAAAGGTCATCTAGTCCAACCCCCCTGCAAGAAGCAGGGACATCCCCAACTAGATCAGGTTGCTCAGAGCCTCATTCAGCCTGGCCTTGAATGTTTCCAGGGATGGGACATCCACCACCTCTCTGGGCAACCTGTGCCAGTGTTCCACCATTCTCAGTCTAAAAAATTTTTTCCTAATATCCAATCTAAATCTACCTCCCTCTATTTTAAAACCATTACCGCTCATCCTGTCACAACAGGCCCTACTGAACAGCCTCTCCCCATCTTTCTTGTAGGCCCCCTTGAGGTACTGGAAGACTGTTGAAGGGTTTTTGCCTTCCATCTTTTTCTTCCCATAAATCATTTATTTAAGTTAAAGGAAGAGCCTTCATAGCTTGCTTTTAGCACTTATGATGTATATTTAACTTGCTGATGAATGTCAGCGTTCCACGAGACGTTTAGTACCATACTTGAACATTTAAGATCAATCTGAAATTCTATTTGTACTCTGAGTGTGCAAAATACATGTTAACAGTAAAATAACTTACCCATCAGTACTGGTTCTCTGGCTAAGGAAATATTTAAAAGGGTTTAAAGGATGTCTTTTGCACTGATGACCAATACACTTGGAAGATTTTTTCAGAACTATATAAATCCCACTTTTCTGCCCACCTCCATAAAACTTAACTGCTAAAGAGCTCAAGTTACCTTCAAAAAGTGGTTCTTGGACTATCTCCACCACATAATTATGTCCTCCATCAATTACTTAAGAGAAGATTATGGGATACCAAACATATCAGATTTCATGAAGGGGGAGAGAGAAGTGAAAAAAATAATTCTCAAGTATAGAAAAGGCAACTAAATCTGCTGGGAAAAAATCATACACATTTATTTTTCCTTTAAAAATAAAACTGTTGTATTTGCATCTTTGTATTAAGATGCATATTTACTTGATTTGAACAAATCTGCAAGTAAAAATTTTTCCCCGTATTATATTAGATGTTATTTGCACACAGTTAAAAACTTTAATTGAAAATATCCCTTTAAGCAAAATGTACTATAGCAATTAAACTTCATAACCACAAAGATTTTTTCATTAGAACTTCTTTGTATAGCTTCCTGTATGCTTTTAAAATCCTGTTTTCACCTTCAACAGTGTATGGGCACCCAGAGGAGTAAGTTTTTGATGTTCAGAAGCCATTAAAAGAAAAATAAAAGAAAAGAAAATACATATATATATGAAGAAAGGTAGAAATACAATCCACCATGACAGGTCACAAATGAATTAACTTTTTACTTCTATTGATGCTGCCTAAAATTCAGCATTCTCTTGTAAGTGAAAGTGATATTAGTAATCTAATTCTAGCCCTTCATAGATCTGTCTATCACAAATTAATTTGGAAAGAAAACTTTTACAGACCATACCCAGAGCCGAGACTTCCTGATACTCTCTTAGTATCCCATTGTGCAAATAATTAGCTTTAATTTTTAGTTCAAAGAAAGTTATTTTAAATGACTGGTATTCTAAGAAGTTTAAAAAAGAATGACTTGACTTTCAGTCAAATGAGATTGTTTCATGATGTGTTTGGGGTTTTTTTTAGTCTGTCATTATTTATTTCATAAGAACACATACTTTGAAGAAATAGAAAGAAAAAAAAAAAAAAAAA
>WHYT01013262.1:0-27700 GCA_009806455.1 Tetrax tetrax
TTGGGGTAAGTTTTTTTTTTTTTTTTTCTTAATAAAATGGTGTAGGCTTTGCATAAAAGCAACATCTTAGCTCCTTCTCTGGCTATATTTTAGGCAACCTTTGGCTTCCGAGTTGTCATTCAGGTGTGCATGTCTTACAATAGGTAGGTTACTCGTCCCTTGAGTATCTTTCTGCCAGTGATGCCTACAGGGAGAGCTACACTCTTAGTCCATGTGGATACTTACAAACTCTTGGGTTTGCCCACAGGTCAAGGATCACTTGTAATGTCTAGTTATAGGTACATTCCCTGATATAATTTGATCTATGTCAACTAATATTCTCCCAAACAATGCAGGTGAAAATTCAGGATACAGCATATCCCAGAGGGTTTCCTACAGACAGCGTGGAGGTGCAGACATTCTAGTTTGAGGAAAGAAACAAAATGGGCATAAATGTATAAGCCTGCATCAGTTTGCCTCTGGACCAGATAAGACTCTCCAGCTTTTCTTGTTTACTAATGTATAGCCATTCTATGATTCTATGATTCTATGATTCTATGATTCTATGATTCTATGATTCTATATATCTTGGAAAACCAGCCTGCACTGGTAGCTGAGTCCACCTGGAAGCTCTGGGAGGTCTCACACAGAGGAGGTGCAGAGCAGGCTCCAGCATCCCTGGCCAATACAGAACACAAAGGATATGCAGCTGCAGCATGGGCATAACTTGGAAAGCTTCATTAGTCAACAATGCAAGGGAATTAACTACCCTTTCCCTTTTTTTTTTTGTTCTTTTTTTTTTTGGCATACACACTGCTGATGGTGACTGTGCTTTGTATTTGCATAAGGATAAGCCCTCGTGATGTGTATCTATTCAGGTTTACTTGTGCTATTTGCTTCTTATTCTCTTTTATAAAGAAAATGCTTTGGTCCTTTGAGAATAACATCAGTGAATCCCAGAAACTATTCATTGTTCTATGTACATAATGCACTTGTGCATAGTTCTTTCAAAGTAAAAAACCAATAAATTTTTCCCCTGTCCTTGAAAGAGAAGACAAAACTTCTTGATGAACACCATAGACTGCAGTTAAAACTTGACTGCCTGTAAAAGCAAATATTTGAAAAAGACTGCTGGTTCAAATATCTTCTAAACTCCATGTGGAATCTGTTGAGACCTCATGAGATGTTTTTTCTCCAAGAACTGGGAAGGGATAAACTTTTACCTTCTAGAATGAATATGCAATGGCTTGTACCATGAGAGAAAAAACTTTGATGATGCATTAACATGGCCCTGACCCAGCTGGCTGGGGTGCACTGTCACTCCAAAATTCCATTAATAAGGTGCCTGAGGACATGAACTCAGTTTGACTTGAAAGCTTCATGTGTTTCAATTAAAAATGCATTTATTTAATTAATGTAGACATTAGAGAGAACACTGTTTTTAAAAGGAAGACTAAATTTGATAGACTAACTTTGTCCCCTTTTTCTAAGACATGTGGGAAATGTTGCTTTTTTTGCAAGTGTAAGATATAGGAAAGGGAGGAACTGAAATCTTGCAAATTAATAGATAGGAGGCACTGAGGAAGATGTCAAGCCTATTGGACTCAAAACAGTTATGTCTGGAAATTGATAGCTCTCTCTCTCTGTCTTTTTTTTTTTTTAATAGCTGATAAGACAGTGCTAATTTCATCTGAAGGTGCTAGAAACAAGAGAGGTTTTGGCCACAACAGAAGAAATGTTTACTGGCATCATTTCAAGTGCAGAACCAATGTTTTCTGTAATACAATAAATGACACAAAAATTTACCCTTGCTTACACCCGAGCAATTTCATTGATAGAGAAATGTGAAGAGATGAAGGCAAATACAGCTAAGGGAAATTTCACGAGGGATATTCCTATTGTACCTAGTCTTGGTGAACCCTATTTTCTATTTTTAATTTTAATAAAATGTTCTGCTACCCTGATCAACTTAAGTCACTTTAAAGATCGTTTGCACTCCACAGCAGAGTTAAGGGCCTTATTAAAACAAGATTCAGACTCCAAGTACAATTGCTTGTTCATAAGTCCCAAAGGATATTGTGAAGAAGATGCCACTTCTGTCCTGCTTTTATAGATGCAATTTTCTGATGCAGTAATAGCAGAGTTCATTTTAAATAATTAGCTGTCATGTGGATTGTTTTCCCAAATAGATACATCTTTCCTAAGACACTCTGGATGGTATCCATTCTTATCAACCTAATGTAAACAGAGCTTTAGTTACCCACAGACACACCACATAGATCTTATCTAGCGTAGGAATACCAAATTAGCACTGACTGATTCTTAGGTAGCTATCAGCTAGCTGGCAGCTGTGATTTTTCATATCCAGTACATCTGTTCAATACCATATGCCAAGGTTAGATCTGAGGATTTTGGCACCTTCCTCTGGTGGGACAAGTTCTTTGACATGTTTTCTCCTTGATGTGAGACCAAACAATGAATAGCTTCAATTGCATTTGCACTTAGTATTGTCTAGGTTATTTATTTACTTTGAGCAGTTGTACAAATGGGACAATTCTACAATCTGATAAAAAGAGGGGAGCTTTGATACATATCACAGAATAATGATGTGTCAGAGAGTGGACACACAAGTATTGCTTTTCGAACTGCTGTCACAAAGCTTAACCTTGCTTACTATAATGGAAAGCTGGGAGTCTATGAAGAAGGTTTTGTGGCCTGTTGAAAGAGATTCAAGATCCTAAGAATATAACAAACATAAGGAATCTTTAAGATATCACGCAAATGGAGCCATAATACCTCACAATTATCTTGACTTGGTGTGGTGAAGCAGCAGAACAGATCAGTCATTTTAATTTTGCATATGCCACTTCTGCTTGTATAACACAACAAATCCATCCCAGCACCAAGGATATGATTCTCTCTTCCCTCTTCTCAGCTGCTTTTTCGCCTCCACTTTTGCCAGCCCCAGAGTTTGTGGAGACACACAGTAGCTCAGAAAAGGAACTAATCTGGCTAAACTACTCTTGGGGAGGTGAGAGGGAGCAGGAAGCTTATTGTCAGAGAAGGCTGTTCGCAACAAGTTTCTTTATATGATGGCTCAGAGGCTAGATATGCCACTAGAGAGGATATAGGGACAAGCATTGATGACCAACCACAAAGAAGGGCAGAACAATCCCTTTTGGTAGCACTCTGTTTCTTTCCACTTTAAAAAGGCCAGGTAACCATAGCCAAAACGTTTTTAAGTAACAGCCACCGGAGTATTTCATTCTGAGGGACAGAAATTAAATTAATTTAAAACTAAAAAAAAAAATATATATAGTCCCATTTTTACTAGTTTTTCATATGTAAGTCTTCACTTTCACTGGAAATGTTAAATGGACATTCCAGTCTTAATAGATTGAAAGCCACTGATTTCTGGTGTATGGTCTCAGCTGTGGTTCTGAGTGCACCTACAACACAGCAGATGATCTGGGTGAGACCAGCCAGCCTGCCAGCATCTGTGTGGGAACAGGAAAAGTCACAAACACTTCTTCTGTGGGCTGAACCCATGCCATAATGCTGCCGAAGAGCCCAGTACCTCAACTTCCTCACGCAGCCAGAAATGATACCTGACGATGCCCTGATTACAAGCAGCCTACAGACAGAGGATATTTCTTGTGCTTTGGGACTGACTCAGCTGAATTGCAGTTGCCTTTGCACACACTGCAGTCTGGTTTGTAGACATTAATGAATGGTAAAGCTAGGCAAAGTTTTTGAATATGTTGGGTGATTTTTTTTTTTTTAATTTATTCACCACCTGTGGAACCACCATCAAAATTCAGCCAATCCAAATCAGTTCACTTACATTTTTTGCTGCAAGTCATTGCTGCAAGAAACATAACAAAACAAGTGTGAGCAGAGCCCCTTGGCCCTGGGAGCATCACATTTTCTTTCCCTCAAGAATATGTGCCTCAGAAAAACTACATGTTAAAGGTTATAGATATTAATGCACAGATTTCTTTCTCTTCCTTGTTTTGAGGGGATGAAACGGCACACGGCTTTTATCTTTTTAAAATTATAGCTCTTTTTATTTATAAAGACTTCAGCTTGAAAAGCTGTTAAAAGTAATAAACCACATCTTTCTGAGAATACAATTTCATTATTTAATCATGCCCAGAGGCAGCAAAGACACTAGGAAATAATTGTCTTTTCGTCACTCAAGCGTGAAATGCCCAACATTGTTTGAAACCTAATTCTAACAAACCTTTAATATTCTAGTTCAGAAATCCCTTGACCATGGGCAAGTACAATCTCATTTCTCAGTCCTTTAAAACAGTTTGATGAAGTGTCCCAGAAGGCATAAGTTGTGTTTTCTTCTCTAAATTCTTTTCTTTTTTTTTCAGTCTGCAAGGTTTCACTTTTTACATCCGTATACCAAATCACAATTCCCTTAATACGTTAGCATGTCCATAAGATATTCATTCAAATAATTTCATCAATCTAAAACCGTATTTTTTAATTTTGGGGAAATCATATATGAAGAAAAGAGAACATGAGGAGCAATGCATCCAGAGCTAGTGTAGTTACACATGCATGAGAAGACTGTGTTAATACAACAGCATTGTTTTGGCACAATTTGCCTTTCTCAAACTAATGCTAGTTTTTCTACTAATTGCTAAGTATTAGCAGAACATTTTAGTATACTTTTCCACACCATGATAAAAGATTTGTCATTTATCACAAAACCACAAGACTCTGGCACTTAGAAATAAATTAGCTGGTTAATGCTAACATTGTATCTCCTAATTAGTAGGCGCAGTAAGTGAAGACATACACTAAGACGACGCTGATGTCTTATTCTGACTCCATAAGCACAGTAGAATAGAATATAAACACTTGATATAGGGGATTGATATTTAGTACAAGTGGCCCATAAGTAAAATTCAAAATCAGAGCTAAAGATTACAATTTCACTCTTAGAATAAAAATTTTAAAAGATTTCCTTCAAAGTGGCAATCTGGGGACAAACATGCCATGGCACAGACAACAGCAGACTAGGAAGAGAAAGGTGCTATTGGGTGCAAAAGGGGAAAAGAAAATGAAGAGTTCTCTAACATTTGATGTGATAGCAATGTATGTAACAGTGAATCTATCTTTCAATAATCATCTAATATGAATACAAAGTCTAATCCTTTGTCTTACTTGTAGTATTTTTCTTATTTTTTAACAAAAAGAATAGACACTTCAAGTTTACCTGTGTAAACCTGAATACCTGAGAACATTGATATTGCACTTCCTTTAATGATACCTGCACACCTGTTGAAAAAAAAAATGACACACATCTAAGTACTATACTTTCAGTGGACTTTCCACACAGGTGATAACAACTGTAAGGCTTTTCAAGTGTATCAATTAAAATGCTATTAAAAATATAAAATTTTTGAATATAGGCTACATCCAGGGCTTTTTATAGACTCTCTGACTAAACTGGAAGAAGGTAAGCACAGACAGAAACAGGAATGCACTTCTAGTTGCAATGTGTGAGCTACTCCTTTGCAGAGCTCCATCGAAGTAGCTGGGCCATTTCATGTTGCAATTGAAAAGATCAGGGCCTAAAACAGTGCAGGTGGAACAGGGAATCCAAAATGACTTCTAACTCTTGCAAATACATGCACAGTACCTAAATCAATCAAGAAAAGAGGTCACTGGCTGCAGAAAAGGAAATTAAATAAAGACACGCAGGAGAACAGAGAAGAGCCAGTTAGACAAGAATAATGCAGAAAAAAAAATTAGAAGACAACCATTTATATTCAAGATTTTAAAGGTAAGGGGAAAGGTTATTTCAAGCAAGTGCCACCAAAAATAAATTGTTCCTGAAGCTCAGTCTAAAATGTGGTGCAGTGCAGCATCTGAACACAGGGCCAGGTCTGTCATCGTAGATGTGTCTTTCTGAAAGAGAACACAGGTGAGAGCACCAAACAGCTTGCCAAAAGCATTGCTACTTTTTTATAAATCAAACAGAGCAAACACAAAATAGACACTTTAGACACTTAACATTTTTTTTTATGTTTGGGCATATTATTTTTTTCATATTCATTAAAAAGTCAACCTAAGTGACTTTTCCAAAAGGTACTGATTGGAACCTAGAAAAAGCGTATCTCTCTGTATGCTAAATTCCAAGCTTTTATTTGCAAATGTCTGAACAATGTCTTTGATTATTTCGTTAAGGAGGCTGTTCAGATTCACTTTGATTATGTGTGTTTTTATATATAGGTATATATACCTCTCATAATGTTATATTTTTAGCAGAAAAAGAGATATTATTGTAAATACGCATTTTTCACAAAGATTATGCTAAATAACATTGAAGACTATCAATCTACTACATAGCATAGAGAATAGCTAAACCCTCTATCCTCTGTCCTCTTGGTATGCTATTTGCCTTTCCAAATATGTAGTGAAACTGTAATAAAGGGGCCCATCGAGTGGATTTTAAATTAACTGACAATTTGAACTTTGAACGATCACTGTTTTGTGACTGTTTGGGGAACACGACTGCTGCATTTAAAGATGGATAAAGACAAAAACTGTTCTCCTCTGACAAACCATTCTTTTAAAGAAATTGAATTGGGGGGGGGGGGGTTCCTCAGTAGAGAAATGATACTTAATCCGTGGAGATGTAGAACTCTATAAAAGGGACTCTTTACAGGAGCTCTTAGGTCACCAGGTTAAAGAAAGTGAATGGTATTCCTAATGGAAGATAAATGGTTGCCCTGTGGGGTTTTATCTGTCATACTAATCTCAAAAAGCATCTCGTATAAAAGTAGAGTTAAAAAGACTGCTAAAGTAAGCTTCGCCACTGCAGTAAACTAATACCTGTGGCTTACCGCCTCTGCCCTACACATGTGAAATGTTTAAAATGTTTGGCAGGAAGCTTTTTCCCACATTTGGCTAGGCGTACTCAGTGAACCCTATGTGCGATAATCCAAAACAATTCAGGTTCAACAAAGGTTGGGAAAATATTATAGCGGACATAAAGCTTTGATGGAAAGCTTCTTTGATCTTGAGATTATAAAATACACAAATTCTAATCTGACAAATTTTTAGCTGCAAAGCAGAATATCTAAACATTCCTCTTTTGTCATAACAGTTTAATCCCTTAAGAATGTGGTTTAAACCATTGGGGAGCAAAGGTTACCACAAGATTTGTATGAAAGAGGAAACCTGCCTCAGACACCTAGATAGAAAAATGTGAAGGCCATTAAATTATATAACTAAATACTATCTGCAGATTGGCACTGCCAGGTCACCCTCAGTTCAAGCTGTGTCAAGTATCCGTTGTTCCAAACACACTTGTTCACGGAACGAATACTGAAGTAGTTATGATTATTTTAAACTTCGGGTTTGAGTTTAAAATGACCCACTTTGAGGTGTATGAAAAACAGCATCAATACAGTAAGAGTTTAGGTACCTATAGCTGGGGAGGTGGGAGGTTTTCTTCTGGGGTTGTTTTTGAGGAGGGAGTCCACTGAGAATTTTCAATGTACTTATTAATCTCATAAAAGTTATTGCTTCTTGCTAATAATCTTGCTTAGGCCCGTAGATTATGACAACTCTCTAGTAATGCAAAAATAATTATTTTAAAACCTAAACCATCCTTATAAAGCATTGACTACCTGTCAGATACAGGAATTCCTGGGAGGAAACATGACCAGCAAAAGCAAATACGAAGTTGTTTTATCAATTATTCACACAACATGACTCAATACTGCAAGTCACACATGTAAATCCATGAGTTGGAGTTCATAAAATGTGTTTTTCAGTGCTGTTGAACTATAAATCATTTCACATTTGAGTACCAAATCTAGTAAAGTACTAAAGAACTAACAGCTTTAAAAGTCATCTGAATCAGATGTCTACTTTTCTATTAAAAAAAAAAAAAAAAGAGAAGACTCCTCTTTTTTTCCTTCCTTAAGTTGAAAGCAAAGTTCATCTTTTTTATTTGAAAAGCCAACAAGTAGAAATTGTGACTTGATTTCCACAGATCTGCACATTCGTGCTTATCACTAATGTTTGTAGTTAAATATATTTATCCAAACTCCATTCAGTTTTCAGCTTTTTAAACAGATTTTTCCCTACCCTATAATCATGTCTGATAAAGAGAAAAAGTCTGAGTGCAGCAGACAAGGTTTGAAATAACTAGAATAGGGTTTTTACAGCCATTATACAAATGAATATAAATAGTGATGATTAACACATGGAATGTCAATTTAGGAAGCATAACTCAGTACAATGTTGTACTACAAAATGAGGAAAACATGGATCTTTGTGGTAGGGTTTTTTTCAAAAAAAAAAAGGTTTGGCTTATACCATGCTTGCATTTGAGAGGACAGAAAACTTCACATTCAATGGGGAAAAAAAAGCATCTGTAAGGCTGAATCTCCATTATCTCAAATTTAGAAGACATCATATCAGAAACAGGAGAAATATCCATTCCTGACAGTGTTACTTCCTGTGTTTCTTGGCACTATATCAATGATGAAAGTCTTTGTTTCTTTCTGTTAAGACATGCAACTACTTTTCTTAATAGTTCAAAAAATTTCACAAAAATTAATTTCACAAAAATTAATTTCACACAAAAAAAAATCACAATTTTAGTCTATCCTTGTGTTAAATGCGGTCAGAACCACCTAATATGTACCAAAGTTCCTAAGGAGATTATGTTGGGAAACAGACCCATCCTCTAATTGCACAAACTTCATTCCTTTTGGAAAAAAAAAAAAAAAAAGGTATATATTTGATTAGAAACAGCATTTAAAAAATAGCTGCACACTTACTAATCCTTCTGGAATCACAGCTCATCTTCTCCACATGCCCTCCAACCACAAAATGAGGCCTCTGACCCAGCGTAGGGCAAGGCCATGGCTCCTAATCCTCAAAGGATGAACTAAGGACTGGATGTCTCTTGAGTTCCCTAGAATTTCCAGGATACAGTTCTGCCTGGCTCCTTACCTACTTGAGCATAGTTTACACCCAGGGATTACCAGATCTTTTTGAAATTATTTTGCTACTGTTCTTTCTATTTCCTGACAGTGTACGGTTCAGATAATTAAACTACATAGGCTTCTATATAAATTTACGATTGTGTTATAACAGACAATTCATTTCAGAGGGCAGCACATTGACCATTAAATCTTCCCTTACCATCCTCTGTGTCTCTGAAATGCTAACCATATTTCAAGATTACATGGTGTTCTTAGGCAGAGCAATTTCAGACTTGCATTTGTGCACTGATATAGCACAGTAAAAAATCCCATAACATTAAAAAACGCTTTCAGTGCATTTCCTTCACTAAACCTTATATCTAGCTGAATGGAACTGACAGAATGAATGCTTTCGTCTAAAAATCAGAATGAATTTTTAGACAATATATCCATTAAGTTTACAACTTACTTCATTTGAGCCACAAAAATTATTTGCAGAGGTTTCATAAAGTATTTATATAGTGTTTTCATTAAATATGCTATTATTCATATCCATCAGAACCAATGAACAGACACTAGAGAAAACCTATGAGAGGGTAACAGAGCACTGAGAGAACACTTATGCTGCAACAGGCTACATACACCCATGTGATTGACCCAGAAACAATTCAGTTGTTGCCAATACAGCTGTCTTTGAAGTCAGCCAAACAACCATACCCTCCTGCCAAAAAAAACACCCTTCATAGTTTGGCATCAGGGTTCTGCAATTAGTTTATCACAGTTTCAGAGCAGTTATTTTAATTTTTAAAGTGATTCTTCCCTAATTTTCAGTTCTTCATCTTATCTATTTAACACAGTGCCTCGTTACTTCCCTGACAGAAACATCTTCCCTATGAATTTTCCTTCAAACTTGCTTTTGCCTTCTGCAGTTTCTACTGTCCTTCCATTGACATGAATGCATTTCATTGTCCAGCTTTTGTCTTTGCTGTCAGGATAGAACAATAAAACAAAGCCAAATTTCCTTATTTATTAAATTCTATCCTATCTGCAGTCTCACAGTCTTTTAAAAAACCTCTCAATGTCCCATCATTTCGATTGTGTTTTCTTGATGTTGTCATATCGGGTTTGACTGAATTTCTGCTAAATATTTCAGTACAAATACAAGGTCATAAAATCTTCCTTCTTGCAGAACATGCCTTTTTACTCTCAAATGCAGACTATTATTCCCCTCATTTGAGAACTTGTCGTACTCCTAAAGCACATAATAATTTTTAATGACCACCTTCTTCCTCCATTCCAAATCTTTCCTGTCTGTTGATCTGCTATGTAGCTATAAATGGGATTTATCTTTACTTTTACTTTATTACTCTTGAATATTTTCTTTTTTCTTAGTTTCCTTCCAGTTTTCCTGTTGCTTTATGTATAATTTTCCCAATTTTTTATCTCGCTTGGAAATTGAACTTTTAACCCAGTCTAGTTCATACCAGCAAGTGAAAATAAACTGTCACATTCCTTTTCTGACCAATATCTGTGCAGTATGTCTTCTTAGATGTTAAGCTTTCTAGGAAACTTCTCCTTTTCTGACTTATTACAGTTCACTTTGTTCATCCATCCTCATCCACTCCACCAGTTTTATGTCCCTGCTGTAGGGCCAATCTCTGAAATCTTAGATATCTTATTTAGGCAGCATTTCTTACCCTACAACATTTTAGCTCCTTGTAAGGTCCAAAACATCTTGCACAGGACTGATAGAAATGACACATCATCTATGATAGACCTATGCCAGATACACCATACATCCATACATCAGGCACCTGAATTATTCCCTATGTGTCCAGTCTAAGTTTGTTATCCAGGCTCCCTCTGTACTCCAGAATAAGTGTTTAAAAAAAATGGGATGGATTGCCCTCCAGAGGTGCATATTTCTGTTAATTGACTAGAGAGGAACACACCCATCTCTGTCCCAGAGAGGTCAAGTTAGCACAGAGCACCCTGTCCTCAGTGGCACATCCTTCTAATCATGGGAACAGTGGGTATTACTTTCTTCTCTGTGTTTCCAGTACACCTGAAACTGCCCCTAATTATTGTTATATTCCTTTCATTTAAAATTTAAAATGAGAACTTTAACCTTCCGTCTAGCTCATGGCTAGCTCTTACTAGTATGGCAAATCTCAAAGAAAAGAGATGTGGTTGTAGAAGCAATTAGAATATCTCCTCCTGGATTTTGAGTCTGCGTCAGAAATAAGAATGAGTGCTAATGCTCACAATATAGCAGACTGAACAAATATTAGATTCTTCTAAAAAAAAAAAAAAAAAGATCCCCAAAAGAAAGGCACTTGAGATAGCTTAAACAAAGCAAAACATACTTACATTCCCCAGTTCACTCTGGGTAGGCTGACAGGAAGCTCTAAGCAGACAGCATTGTATTATTACAATTTTTTTTTTTAAGATAGGATGTTAAATGAAGTCAACAACATTATCCAGAGGTCAAGAAACTCTGAATTTCAATTTGATGAGGTTGACATTCAATCATCTGAAAGACCGATTTTGCAGACCTTTGACTGCTCTCTTGTAGTGAGAATCAGTAACGTAAAAGGCTGAGCATCATCTTTTCCCATTGGCTTCAAATGGAAACAGAGGTGACTGCACGTCAAGTACTGAGCACCTTTCAGAACCAGGACTTCATTTAAGAGGGAAGAAAAAGAAACTAAAGCTATAAGAGCAACAGGCTGGAGATACAGTTAAGCAAAATAGTCCAGGCAACAGAATGCTAGAAAACAAATAATTTCCACTAGATAGTACCTCTATGGAGACCAGGACTTTCAGGAATTCCTGAATACGATGTTCTTTATGTAATTATTTAATAATTAAATTACATCATTAAATAAATGAAATTATTCAAGTGGAGAATAATACTCCTAGAATAAGAGAGTAAGGTTTATTATTTCATCTGCTGTAAGGAATTCAGACTCTCTCAGGATGATTCAAGCAGCATGTATACCCTAGCAGAACAAAGCTCATTTTGGGGTTGTTAGGAAGTGACTGACTCTTGTTGGGGTATCTAAAAAATAAAGAGAGCTTATAACAATGATTATTGGAAGGGTGAAGGGGAAGAAAATTCTACACTATTTCGCTGTGATTTGTATATTCTCTGTCAACCTCATTTTTAACATACATATAAATACTTATTTGGTTGGAATGCACATGCAGATTAGGCCCAGAGCAAAACCTTTTTTGGACATAAATGTCCTTCACACTTGTTTTCCTGCTTTGCAGATGATGCCATCAGTGAAACTTGCCAGAGGAACTTGTAACAATAATAGTGAATCCAAATCAGAGACAGAGTGCCCTACATGAAAAAAACCAGCCTAGGGCTGGAAGAGGTTGGTTTCAGAGCTAGGCATGAGGAACATGAACACAAGAAAGCAGCTGAGTAGGATAGAAGCTTTATCTGAAAGGGACAAAGGAACTATTTGGAAATTAGTTAGAACAAATTGGGTAGGAAACAGACTACACACAGGAAGATCTGGTAATTACCTGCATGGTTCTTTGGTAAAGATAGAGCCCTTCTACTCAGGCTGGGTGTGTCAAGAGGCTTAACAAAAGTTCATTCTCTTGAGAATTCAAGTTCCTGAAGCTTTAGTCTTACCCTGCTAAAAGCGTTACTGGAATATGGTTATCATTGACTTCTGACAATGTTTTCAATCGGAACTAGGCATAAGGACCAAGAGATTAATAAAAAAAAAAAAAGAAGCAGAAGATACTCCACTATTGGAAAACTGTTAACATGGGCTTCTTTGAAGAATACTGTGGATAATCAATGCACAAGTTTAAAGAAACAAAATTACAAAGGGCTATGTACAAAGCCTTATTCCAAAATTGAGACGCTTGTTTAAGTCAGAATAAAACTCTGCCCTATCCAAAAACAATGGGAGAAAATAGTGACTTCTGCTCAAAACATTGACTCTAAGGCACTGCAACGTTTTGTCTCAAAGAATAAAACATTGTCCATTTATCTTGGACAGTGTGAAGCAGGTGACATCTGGAGATGCTTATGACTATTAGGAGGACAAAATTAACTTATCTTTAAGCATTTGACTAAAAAGATAACAATTAGTAACAAGTTTAATTCATAATTTCATTAAATCCTAAATTACCAGTAAATTTACTTTCAACTATACTGCTATTTTCAGGGTAGTATTTTCTTGCTAGGGCTTTCTAGCAAGTGCTTTCTGTTGTTTAGTGTTTCTTGCTAGAAGTGAGCTGCTTCTTGCAGCTCCTCATATAAGGCATTCTGTTAGTTGGCAGGAAACCTAGGACTTTGACATTGTGGTTCTTCATGCAAGTTTGTTCCAGGAATCAAGTCTTTGGCTCTTTATCCTCTTTTTGTGCTACTGATACAGAGAGTTTAAATTGCTTTTTAAAACTAATTTAATGAACCAATAATCTTTAATTTCAGCTTGATATGCACTTGCTTGGTTTACTCGGGATACAGTTACCAAACATGACTCACCCCTGATGATTATGTTTCTGTTTCAGCCAGGTGCAGGTAGGACTTGGCAACCGTCATCCTGAAGCTGGTGTCTGTGCTAATTCTGCACTTGATGACCTTCACGATGTGGGTGTTTGGAATTATTCTGTTGGCACAAATACAAATTCTCTCATACAACCATCTGTTCATTGTGGAGGGGAATTTTCAACAGGTATCTGGGATGTTTCATTTATAGCATTCAGTTTTCAGCACATCTCCCATATTTATGGTGGGAAAATAATTCCTTCACTGCCTTGAAGAAAGTAGGGCCACTAGTGATATTTAGAGATGGAATCCCTTATCAGTCTTAAACATAAGTGGAATATGCTGAGCGGCTCCTCATGACACTTCAAATCAACCTCAAGGCTGAAGATACAAAGGTTCATCTTCAACCCCAAGGTCCTTATTATTCCCTTTCTCCTATCACATAATTCCACTTTTGTAAACAAATTCTTCTTTCTGTTTCTCATCATCCCTGATGCCTACCTACCCTTGCTGTGTCTGCAGAGTGACTAGTACATGGTAAATTGATGGCAAAGAGTGTTGTCTAATCTAGGTGTAACATGGTGTACCTAATGATAACCCTGATTGAGTCTCTCTGATACTCTGATTTAAGGAACTACAAGTGTCATTCCCAGAAAAAAAGTGTATTTTATTTTCTTAGTTTGACTTACATCACACAGCTAGGGCTGCAAGAACATTTTTCAGTTTTCCCATTTAACTATTAAGCCTAACAACTACTTCTTAACATAAACCTTAGAGGACTCCTGTTCCACTGAATCAAGTGCCAGCATCTGTTTTTAGACAGTTATGTCAGTATAAAATGACATTTTTTCTTGCTATATGCAAGTTAGTTGCCTTGAGGTCATTACTGATTTTATGTACTCTTTGAAGACTTCCTGCTGTCATGGTTTATCCCCAGTCAGCAACTAAGTACCACACAGCCACTTGCTCACCCTCCCTCCTTACAAGAGAGATAGGGGAGGGAATCGGAAAAAAAGAAATTCATGGGCTGAGATAGAGACAGTTTACTAGGAAAGCAAAGGAAAATATTATCATAATAATATAAGATATATTAATGATAAAATATAATTATGATAGGATATGCAAAATTAACAATGCACAATTTCTCATTACCTGACAACTGATGTAGCCCATCCAGAGTAGCAATCATGGAACAGAACCAAGGGCAATCTTGGAACAATCCCGAGTAGCGATCTCAGAGCAGCTTTTTCTTGAGCAGCAATCTTGGAACTACAATTTCCTCAGAGAAAGAGAGCTGCCCACTGGACAACCCCTACTCTTATACTAAGCATGACTTCTATGGTATGGAATACTTCCTTTGGCCAGTTTGGATCAAGTGTACTGGCTATACCCCTCTCAGCTTTGTGCACTTGCATTTTAGCAAAACTTGAGAAGCTGGAAAAAGTCCTTGATCTCTTAGCAACAACTAATAACATCAGTGTATTATCAACATTTACACGTCAATTCCCATACTACATCCAAAACACAGTAGCTACTGGGAAGAAAATTAGCTCCATCCCAACTGAAACAAGGACACTTGCTCTTCAGAAATTCCAGCACATTTTATCTACTACTCAATTATATTAAAGAGGAAAGCAAATTTTTGTATATAGGATAAAGTTTTTACAATCTTCAAGTTGAAATAAAAAAGGTGAAAAAATGTAACTCTCATTTGAATATCAAAAATTAAGAGTTCTGTCTGCAATAATAGATGTACTAACTCATTATGAATGTGATGGTTTAGCCCGAATTACCACACAGTTTCTCGCTCACTCCCCCCCGCCCCCAGTGGGATGGGGGAGAGAATTGGGAAGGAAGGAGAACTCATGGGTTGAGATGAAGACAATTTACTAAAATAACAAGGGAAAACTACAATAATAACTCCAAAATTAACTCCATCCCTGCCAAAACCAGGACAATGAGTCATACATTTAAGTACATAAAATAATCAGAGATTGTATATGGGTGCCCAGAATTACAGGTTCATGACAATGATTCCAAAGAAATGATTCCAAAAAATGACAAATTATTGTCATTTATGTGTTGCACAGGGTACTTTGCAGTAAAATTCGGTGACTACAGCAATTTCTTGTTTGGTACTTCCAAGAGATCTTTTATTTTAGGAAGTTATCACTTAGGGATAAATAGGTCCTTAATTTTAATCTTTCCCAAGATTGCAAGGTTAAACCAGGCTTTATTGGTGGAGAGGGGGAGGAATTATGCTGTCTTATAGACAATGCACATTTTCCAAATAAATCCAGTGCTGCACATGGAAATATTTTGAAAATTTAGTTTGAATTGTCTCATTTCTTTTTAATTTGTGTTTCAGGGTTTCTACCCTCCAGTTTGGTGTGATATGCTCTATACAAGAACATAAAATTTTAGGGTTGAATCCAAGGTGAACATCAATGTCGACTTCTGCGGCTGTCAGGCCACTTGCAGGTGCTCAATGTTCTGCATAAGCACAATATCACAACCACTTGGTACAGAATCTCTGCATTCTTCTGCTTCTTTAAATTAAATTTAATAGAATCATAGAATCACAGAATCATTTATGTTAGAAAGGACCTTTAAGATTATCAATTCCAACTGTTAACCTAACATTGCCAAATCTACCACTAAACCACATCCCTAAGCACCACATCCACAGTCTTTTAAATACCTCATGGGATGGTGACTCAACCACCTCCCTGGGCAGCCTGTTCCAATGCTTGACAACCCTTTTGGTGAAGAAATTTTCCCTAATATCCCATCTTAACCTCCCCTAGTGCTACACAAGGTCATTTCCTTTTGTCCTAAAATTCTTTCTTCTTCATACCCTATTTAAAATGTACTGTGTTATGTGTAGTTTTTCATGTATTCATTTATCATCTAATCTTTGTAGTGATTAAATCCTGTAACGTATTATTTTTGGAAACAGTTGGCATACAGAGTGATAAGCAACATAAGATTCCAAATTCGGGAAGTCTTTCCAAGCAGTCAATGTTTTTTTTTACAGATATATAGCAGTTCTTGCTGCTTCTTCTCCTAACCAGCTGGATGGGGACCAGTTTCAAGTAAAAAGCTGTGCAGCTATGTCAAACATATTATGGTCAAACTACCAAAGCTTTTCAAAAGCCCATTCAGAGTTTCTCAGTTTTTTACGTTATTTAACTGGTTAGGATAAACAGAGGTTTTAGAGCCCGAAAGGTGGGAAATTAAGATCAGTGTGAGCTGCAAACCTGGGTAACTAATGATGCACATGCTTCTTACATCCATAGCACTTCATTCTGAGTGTAACAGTTGGGATAAAAATGTGCTGACAATATCTTGTGCAAACTGGTGCTTCATCAAAATTCCACAAGTGCTGGAATGTATTCTGCAAGTGGTATGCTACCAGTGTAGAAAGCTGGGAGGTCACTGACGCGCTCCTCTTCAAGTCTGTGGATTTTTGAAAGCATCAGCTTAAACTGTTCTTTTGCCAGATACTAAAAGAAATGCTAGGTCTTGACTGTTTATGTTTGAGCTTATTTCTTGTAGTGTTTGACGCTTCTAACAGCATCAGGTTTGTTGCGGAGAGACAGAGGAGGGCCTTTCTCCTTTATTATTTTGGTCTGGAGAGAAAAAGACACTGCGGAGGACTGAATAACAGGTGAGCGAACTGGTACGGGTTTCTCTGTCTGAGCCATGATCATACGGAGGAGAGGCTCCTAGGGTAACCATTATAAAGCCAGACGGGTCACAGCAGCTCCCTAATAGTCTACAAATCTGCTTATCCTTTTGCTTAACATTTTCTCATCTATTTACTTTTTAACCATACTTTGTTGTACTGTTTCTGCAGCAACTGCTGCTTCTCAGTTCTTCTCTTCCATCCTTTTTTGCCTATTCCTTCTCTACTAAAGGATTAAAGATGAGTGTAAGAGGGGAAAATAATATAAATCGTCAATATACAAAACGGAGACCCAGAGGCCAGTCTCTTTCACGAGATATGCTGCTGTGCTGGTTACAGTTAGAAAACCTATCCTAAGCACTTGGATTTCCAAATTCTACAGCTGTAGAGGCAAGAGTAGAAGACAAATCCACAGTAAGCTGGCAAAGAGGAAGGTGAGAAGGAGAGAAGTTATCTATTAAAAAAAAAACAAAAAAAAAGTCAAAGTAAGACTTTGGTCTTACCTGAGAACAGCATGCAAAACAGAACATAAAGAAAGGCTAAACTATAAGGTCTAGAAACATGTAAGAGAAGAGATCCATCCTTCGTAATTTCCTTTGCTATAGTACTGCAATAGATTAGTACTCTAATCTATTTAGCAGAAGTCACCATAAAATGCATTACTTCAATTTAGATGGAAAGCTTTGCATAGTGCAATCAGAGAGATAAGGGAGGCAGAGGGATGCTGCTGGGGAGGCTTCCAGTATAAATGATATTTTATCCCATCTAAACTGTAATCTCGCAACTATAAAATCTAGAAGCTAAACAAGCTATCAATGTGATTTTGATCTGTACGTTATTCAGGATAATCAGACAAAATGAAACTAACTCAGGTAAATTGGCAACAGATGATTGCAAACAGACGGCATATTCTGAATTTGCACAATACAAAGATGAACTTGTAATGAAAAGAAAATAAAATGCAGAAAGAAAAACAAAAGATGCAGTTACTGTAACTAATAATCTTGAAAACTGCACTAAAGACACTGTAGTTTAGACACCTAACCCTGATATGCTTCATTGGTATTGTGGATCTATACAGTTTACCTACATGAGTATCCAAATGTGTCTGCCCACAGAACCACAGACAGCAGAGGTGTCACTGCCTAGCAATTTGTCAAGACACAGCAAGGAAGAAATCTGGGTCATTTGGATAATTGTCATTTGAATAATCATTATCATTCCAGACAACTCAGTCTGTTGCCTCAGGCATCTGAGCAATTTCACCCAGTCACCTCAGCCCTGTAAAGTACAGAAAAGTATTTTGTGAACTGAATAGAACTTGCAGAAAAAAAAAAAAGTGTGCAAAGATGTGTTTTGGATTCCAAACATTCTAAATTTTCTATGTATTTGCCGGACATAGGGAAGTTTTATAAGGATAACTTTCTAGTCATTACCCTTACAATTAGTAATAGCTGATAACCTTGCTGAAGGTCCCATACTGTTAAACAGAGTCAGGTACTTATAGAAGGTTCTGCTTGAAAAGGGAATATGCAAATTTTGAACCAAGACAAAAGGCTAGGAAGAAAGCCGAGTCAGAGGAAAATAGTTGCTTTGCATGTTATCACCTTTCTAAGGTCACTAGGACAAGAGATATTGCAAGTTAAAAGGGAGAGCAGGAGGAAAGAAAAGAAACAAAGTGATAAAGATCAGCAGAAGAACAAACGGGAAGACAGGCAGAAAAAGATTTCTTAGAGATGCCTAGCAGCATCTCTGAACAGGAGGTAATTGCCAGTGGATAAAAAGAGCAAACTGGATGCGAAGACAGAAAGCAATGATGGAGCACCAAGTACTCAATATATTTGTAAGTCTGCAGAAGTTCCTAGGAGGAAAAAAAACTCATCCAACTTTCTATTTCTTGAGATGGTAATCTTCCTATGATACACATTTTCACTAAATTTCCTGACAGAAAAGAAATGTAACCACTCCTAAAGGCTGCTAGACAAACAGATAATTAGCTGAGTTTGTTTTGTTTTAAAACACAAATACAAATATATGCCAATACACAAGAAAATTTAAAAAGAAAAAAAAAACAACAAAAAAAAAACCAAAAAAATCATTGGCCAGTTGGATATCTTTCTCTGTTATGGTCAGCTAAAATTAATTTCAGCACACAAGGCAGCCTTAAGCCAGATGGTATATTCTCACTGTGCTTTGAAGAGGGAACTTACAAAATGTCTTCTTCAGATTGACCAGGAGCTAACTAAACATCTAGGTTTTTATTGAGGGAGACCTAGGTGCTATGGTGCTTCTGTCATGGGAGTCATATATTAGACAAAAAATAGTCTGACTTCTCTAGGAGCAGAAATAAGAAAATGGAAAAAGCTGTGCTCTGTTGATTTTTAGCAGCAGGGAATTGTTAACAAATAAAAAAAAAAAAATCAGTTAACTTTCATTTAGAAAGAATTTGTGTTGAGTAGTCATGAATCTGGCATGGCCACTACAGTTTAACAACTTAATTTATAACATTTTACCACAAACTTTGCCAAAGTTTGTCCTACCCACATAAGCATTTAAGGTCTCATAATATTTCCAGATATATTCTTCTGGCAATCACTTTTAAGAGGAATCCACTACTGAATTTTTAATACTTATTTGGTTCATATGAAATAGCGTTTGTTGCTCTGGAACTGCTGTTGCAAGTGTCTTGGCTGACAACTGAAAGCATCATACTTTTTACAGAATCACAGCATGGCAGAGGTGGGAAGCAACCTCTGGAGCTCATGTAGTCCAACCCACGTGCTCAGAGCTGCTCAGAGCCTTTTCCAGGCAGACTTTTAATATCTCCAGGGCTGGAGACTCTACAATCTCTCTGGACAATCTGTTACAGTGTTTGACTACCACCGTGGTAAAAAAGCATTTAAATACAATTTCTTATACGCCACCTTGTGCAATGCTTGCAGTACTTCTTGCCAAAACCTGAGAAAACCAAAGAAAGCACCAGGACAACAGCAGCGTCTAAGGCAGAGCAGAGGGTGCTCAAGCCAAGGCTACCAACAGCAGCTTTCGCAGCATCTGAGCTGGAATCGGCATGCTTTGGAAGCAGCAAAGCCCTCACAGGCAGTGTGACCTTGTAAGGTCAAGAACTGGAACCAGGAAAAATCTGATGTAGTCAGCCTTGACTTAAAAAAAAAAAAAAAGAAACAAAAAAACATGAGCAATGTGTTCTGAGGTAGAGCAGTGACTAACCACCGGGACCGCGGGAGGAGGGTAGGCTCACAACTATTGTGCAGTACATCCGGGAGGGTGAGGAGGTGGGACAGAGTAGGAGCTGCAGGAGAAGGGAACGAAGAGGGAATGCAGCAGGAAAGGGTGATGACATAGTTTAATAGAATTGATTTATGAATCACTGACTTTGTGAAGTTAATTCAATATTCACCTTTCCCTCCGCTACTCCCCCACTCCCAATAAAGTTGTCTCTGTTCTAAACCCTTGAACTCATTGTTTGTTAGCAGGGAAGTATTGCTCATGAGGGAGACACAGACAATGTTCATTTAATTTCCCAGCTTTCCCAGGAGACTCTTGCGGGTACTATTTAAGGAGTGTTTTCAAAGGAACATATATACATTGGCCCTCTGCTATCCACAGCACCTCCACCGAGACAACTTAATACGTCAGTCAACATTTGCAAGTCATCAGTTAATCAACAGTGAGGAAAGGTAAATTGAAATGAAATACTCTAACTGAATAATTTCATTAGCTTTGCTCTAAGACAAATAGACACCCTCGGAGACGCACATTCTCACGGGAGACTGGTAACAAATGTGTTAAGCACCTGAAAAGAAAGTGATACAATTGTGAAAGCACACACAGGTAAAATTTTCGCAAAGACTGTGTGGGAAAGCGTGTAGTAAGAGTAGGCATGATTTGGCTACCGCATGTGCTACCGTACGTGCAAGGAAGGAAGTCTCCAAATGGTGGATTTAACATGACGTTCCGTAGCCACATCACAAAGCACCCGGGAGTGGCTTGTCCCTCCCGGCCCCTGTGGGAATCAAGCTGAGGAAGCCTGATGCTATAGAGATGTTTCCTGTATATTGTGTGGGAAACTCAACTAAGTGCAAACTGCCAGCAACAATGAGACAATAAATTATAATAAACAGGAAAAATAGCATTGGCTCCTGAAATCAATGGCTGGAGCGCATGAAACTTTCACAGCATTGATAAATGAATAAATATAACAAAAAGCATTGGGTTTTGAAAGAATAGGTAGTTTTATCTGCACTGAAAGGCTCCTTCTCTAAAGCTAAATACATGTAAAAACTAAACACCACTGAAGGACTTGGCTGAGATTTTCAGTACTGGAGAGGTACTGAAAAACAGCTGAGAAAGCTGCACAAAACTGATTCTTTTGCTTGGCCCTGAAAACTGCAGCACAATCTGAACGAACAGCCACCTTCTAGCAACTCCATTGCATCATCTATCCACATCTGCTTCTCAGCCCACACAAACTGATCACATCTGAAACAGGAGCCAGCCCCCTCCTTCTGAAAAATTATAAAAAAATAGCAACAAAAACTGAGCTAATAACTACTGGACGTAATCTGCTGTCCAGTGAAGAAGGCCTGGAACACTCTGAGGATTAAATACTGTTCATCTTGTGCACATATGCTATCTTATTGAATTCAAAGTAGTGAGCAGTGAGAGCTGAAATGAGTGGAAGTAATTGCGTGCAGTACTTCAGAGGAGACACTGAAACACCTTGCAAGCCCAAGGGAACTACAGTATTAAGTAGTTTTCACTTACTGCCCCTTTGATATCCAGGCGCTGCAAAAGAGCTTAAGAAAATGCTTAACTTCAGTTCAGGAGAGCAGTCTCACCTGAGGCAAAATTTAGTCCACCTCCAGACAGTCTGCAGAAGGCTCAGGACCTTTTGGAACCAAGCTCGGAGGGACAATAGCTAGCTGGGATATAGCAGCAAGGTTTAACCTGCATTAGTGGTCTCCACTCTTCAGCAATGAAAGATCAGAGACAATCTTACCAAAGATTTTTGAGGGAGCATGACTAAACTGTGTAGAGTGAAAAGTTTCAACATATTGGTGGGGAGGGGGGAAAAGAAAAATTAAAAAAAAAGCAGTCGCAGTAGGAGCATACAAACCCACTCCAATTGCTCCAGAGTTAAATTATTTCAATTAGTTTTGGCTGAATGATACATCAGTAAAAGACTGTGACTCAGGAGCAATAAGGCGCATACGTTATAGGTTTAGAAAGAGTATTCATTTCGCAAAATGAGTTGGATTGCTTGTTTTCTAGTATTCTAGGACAGAATGTTGAACAGAATGCAAGAGAAGTGATACACTAGGACCTTAGTACAGTACTGAGGTTTTACTTTTTGCCATATATACTGAAGAATTACTTTATTTTATCCTAGATAGGTAAACTGATGGGTTTAGTGGAAACTGGCTGACTGACACACAGAAAGCAGTGTTAGATGGCAATGACTTGGCTGTTTAATGTGAAGGCACTTGAGACTCTGAAGGCATTCAGCACTACGGTCATTTTAAGTCATGATTGGAAGGGAGAGTACTCATTGTCTCAAATTCAAAAATGTTAAGAATTTTTAGGCAATAAATAGTGTAAGGGGGTGCGTAAAGCTTGGTTTTACAGAGAGAGGCAGCCTTCAATGGGAAGGGAAAGTAACCCTGTAGAGTGTTGTGTTCAGATCTGGATACCTCATCACTGATACATGCAGCAAACTCTGAAAGAAGCATTAAGAACAGTTAAGAATATGTGAGGAATGGTTTGGGTTTTTTTAGAAAAAAAAAAACAGAGTTAAGTGTGTCTAAGTTTGGCTAAGGCAGTAGAACACAATAGCAACCCTTAAATATTTGGACAACAAAGAAAGAAAAAACTTAGCAACAAGGAAAACAACCAGATTAACTGCAAGATATAGAAAAGTGTTCTTCAAGAAAGATCCATTAATGTCTGGCCTACAAATGACAGAAAGTCTGTCAGCAAGCACATTCAAAGTTAGATTGGATAAAATGCTAGGGAAAGTATAACAAAGAGTTGTTCTGTGCTAACAGCATGATTCACTTGATGCCTTAGTGTTTTCCATCCCTCTAAAGGAAGCTAAACATCAGAATGAACAAAATACATCACCTACCTTTTACCTTATGAATAGTAAATACATTAATTGAATAACATTTCTGAGAATTCTTCCTTCTAGCATAAACAATTCATTATCCACAAATAAACTGCTGTAATGGAAGAGGATGTTAATAGTCCGATAACTACCCTGAAAAGCTAATGAGCTGCGTGCCAGCTTCCTGTTAACCATCATCCGAAAGGGTTCATACATCTCTAAATGCTTCCTATATTAAAGTTACGAAGCCAATAGCGCCTAATAATCACCAAAGTGCAAAGAGGAAGGTAACAATCGCGGCTGTGGGAGCAGCAGAGGGCAGCACAGACCAGGAGGAACCAACCTGGCCCAGAAAACATCGCGGCCGTGCAGGAGGTGCAGTGGGGGGATATTTAAGACTTAAATGCATGCTGATCTCTCTTACGTGTGATGCCCCAGTATATTTGAAACCGCAGGAAGTTGTTACCAGCCCTTCATCAAAGAGTCTGTCCCCCCTCCCCAGCTCCTGCCCATGGCCAGTCTGTGCTGTTTTCCTTCTCCAAGGTGACCTCACCTGGCGTGTCACAGCTCGTGTTTGCGCTGCAAGGATCGCAGCACATACTTCACAGCTTCTCAGGTCACCTTGCCCCAGCCTTTCCCCACTACCCTCCACCCGATATTAATCTTTAGGCAAAAATATCTTTAGGCAGGATTTACTGGGGTAAAATCTGAAAATTGATTTTATTGTGTAAAAGGTCAGGGAAAATGTGGAATTGAATTTTAAAAAGCATGTTTATTTTATGCAGTGTAGTGCAGCTGCATTTTTTAATGTGATCCATCTTTCTGTTCCTTCAAGTCTTTCCACAGACTAAAGACACAGGATCTGGAAAATGTCCCCACTGGAACTGCATTAAAATCTTACCTCATTGGCTGCATCCTCCTGCCATGTCCTCTCCAATATCTTTCCTTTGACTCGCTGGGCCTGATTGCTGCCTACCTTTTGTTTTATCCCCTGTAATGCTTTTGGCTCAGAACACAGTCTGTGTCCTACGGCCTTCAACTCTTTTCTTCCCACTCCATCTGGCTGGCTTTCAGTCATTTGCAGCTTTTCCTTTATAATGTTTTTCTTTCCCTTCTAAAATCGAAGTAAACATGAGTTTTAAGTCAGCATTACTTCTAAAAAACCTTTCTGCAGCTCTGTATGCTAAACTTCATTTTTCTGTTGTTATGGTACGCTCTATACACATACATGAACGCACAAATACAATGAAAGTGCTTAACGTAAACATTTTCCTAGCACTACAGGATGAAAGCCATCTCAGGCTGACCACTTCTTTTCTGTGAATTTAGTTGTGTTCAGAAACCATAGAAACAAACAGGAAAAAGAATTATTATTATTTGCATTAATATATCCACTGGAAGCCTTTGTCATGAACCAGAACCATATTGTACCAGGATCTTTAAAAGCATAGACAAAGACAACTGTCTCCCTGTTCAGAAAAAAAAACCCCAGACTTACCATGATAATGCAATGCAAGGCTCTAGGTGAATTATTTATTTGCATTTTTTTTAAGGAGTGGGTAACTGCACACAGTAAAAGTGAACAGGTCTCTGCTCTGAACCTCCTACACACTAAATAAACAGAGAATACAAGGAGACCCAGAGGCATAAAGAAATAACATAAAACAAGTTAGCAACATAGGAATAGAAATAAGCTCTCTCTTCTCCGATGTTCACTAAGGTTGGCCATTTCTTTGCACATTCCATGATTTCATCTTTTTAGATATAACTGAATACAGTGACCTTTAGTAGTCACCTTTATTGGCTGTGGCACGTTAGCATAGGAAAAGTCTTCCCATTTGCTCTTTGTTTTGTCCTGTATTCATTATCACCGTGCACAGTCAGATATGAATCAAAAGTACATTTTAATTTTATCAGTGTGAGCTATTTAGCAGTATTATTCCAGACACTTAAACTGTTAATCATTCCTAATTGAGTCTAATTCTGCAAAATTTGGACTTATTTATCAGAACAAATTTGTTTAATAACCCTAATAGAAATATAAAGAATTATATTTTTAAGAAAAAAAAAGCCTACACATCCAAAAAAACAAGCCAAAAACTTACTGAAATCAGAGGTCCTAAACATACTAAGTCTTTTTTTTTTCCCTTTAAAAATCTATAATTGAAGATTCTTTAAAAAAAAATAATCACAAACCACAAAACTCCCCAATCTTTTATTCCTTTGGAGGAAGGAATTCAATATCAAGGCAACAGAAGAAGTACCCACAGCCACTTTTAAAGCAAGGATTCACCATTTATTCTTAGTTTCATGATGAAAGGAGGAAAGCTTGTCTGAAAACAGAGTGCTAACCCACTTTTGCTGCAAAGCTGAAGAAAAATCCTGCTTCTTTCTTTCAGCTGAAGAGTGATCAATTGCATATGTATATGCACTGGGTGTCTGTATGTACACATGTAAGGAAAAGTGCAAAAGAAGTCTGCCACCCTCTTTCCTCTTGCAGCACCCCTCTGCAGCTATCCAAGCTTTTTTGTAGGACATGTGGTTAATCTGCAGAACCTTGTGAAATAGTAAAAGCACAGCACTGGCAATTCAAAATTTGCTGAGAAGGGTACACATCAGTTTCCATAAAGTGTTGGAGACTGGCAGAACTCTGTTGATCTGAACAATCTGGGAGCCATTGATTTTAGGACAAAAAGGCCATGCTGAAGAAGGTTAGAT
Organism: Tetrax tetrax; assembly: GCA_009806455.1. Lineage (NCBI taxonomy): Eukaryota > Metazoa > Chordata > Aves > Otidiformes > Otididae > Tetrax > Tetrax tetrax. The sequence goes on from WHYT01013262.1 coordinate 25,989, forward strand.
TTCAGGCAGGGAGATGGCAGGAAGAGTGTAAATAGTCACTGTGGGTATGAAGACGTTCCTCAAACACAGATGGTGAACCTGCTGTGCTATGGAGGCTCATCACCTCCCCCTCTCAGATCCCAAGGAGCTGCCTCAAGCACAGCCCAGCTGCCCGTTTCAGCCACTGTCTGTGAGTAAAGCTAAATGTAGCTTACCTACTAGTCACCACCTGAGGAAAAGAGGCTTCTATCATCTTGTGGATGTTTGAGCAGATGACATGGAAGCCTTCATAATAGCTTCAAAGTTTTCTGTCTGAGCTAGCATTTAGCTAAGGGAAGAGTTCTGAAGAAGCATTACACAGACTTCCTTTCCCTTCTCATCAAAACTATGCCTTGGTCTGATTTTTTTTAGTGCATACTGATGTTTCTCTGAAGGTCAGTAATCCTTCAGGGACAGAAGCCTAAGGACACTATTTAGAAGTGGCAGATGTTAGAATCCTGGACTCTTTCACTAGGGAAAGAGTCTGGGATGCAGAAATGAATGAACCCAAGTAAGAAATTTTCATTTTCTGTGACTGCATGAGAAGAATATCCAGCTGGAAATTTAAGCCAGGTGTTCATTTCTCCTATATTACATTGGTCATTGAAAATGGTCTAGAATCTTGGACAAAGTTGAGACTCTGTCATGAATATGGGAATGCAAAGCCTGGAAAGAGGAAAAGCTAAAACCCAAGGAAGATAAAAGACTCCTAAGAGGCTCCACTTCCAGTTGAAATTATTTCACTTACATACTATCCTTTCAGCATTATACTTAAGAAAATCAGCACTATCTATACCTTGATAATGGAAGGACAATTAAGCAGCACTGTAGATGCTATTACAAGGTCTTTAAGGAGTGATAAATACAGCCAAAAGCTGTTTGTCTGACAGTTTGGACTGTGAACATAAGTAATTCCAACCAACATACATAAAACAAAGAAATACTATAGATCCCAGAATATGTCCCTAAGGGATACCGAATGACACTGAAGACACCAGAGATCAGAAAAATAAATTCTACAAAGTAAGAAAAAGAGTACAGTTATAGCTGATAGTCAAAAGAGTCAAAAGCAGCAGGCAAATGTAGTAATAAACCTGCTGTGTACAAGTCCACATACACGTTATCAGAATAACCTTCAGAGAAAGAAAGAAAAAAAAAAACCTCAAAATTATATCTATAGTTTATCTGCAGAACTGTTTGCACTAACCTTTGCAATGACAGCATAAAGGAAAAGTTCCTAATTTTCAATGGACATTACTTTTGCTGCCATAACTCCCTCCTACAGCAGCCACATTTCTTAAAAGATAAAAAATATTTCCCACATGCATTTGAGTAAGAAAATAGATGTGATGATCAGATAGGCAATTAGGAGGAAAAAATCTGAGACATAAAATCATGGAACAGACAAAACAAGACAAGATGTTTGATGTAATCAAACCACACTGTTATTTTGCTGGTTACTCCTCCACTTTCCTTGCCTTTCATCTGTGCACTGTCTTCTTAGTTTATAAAATTTTAACCAAAGGAAATTTGTTTTCATATGTTTCAAAAATGTCAGTACAAATTCTGGACTGGGTGTAATAGAGAAACATCAATTTTATGAAGGTCTTGAGATGCACTAAAATATTTGAAATTTTCAAACAACTAGCTGGCAAATACAAATAATTTACCAATAAATCAGAGCTTGTGAAATT
>WHYT01013262.1:34784-130131 GCA_009806455.1 Tetrax tetrax
AAAAAAAAAAAAAAAACCCAAGTCATTCAAATGCTTATTTTGGAGAATCTTTTTGTTAAATTACAAGATCTGTTGCCAAGAACATTGCCATGTTTCCTTCCCTCTGCCTTTACTGATAGAAATGCCTGAAGATAATTGGTTTTTACAAGGTAAGAAGGTACTTGAAACTCGATCTACTGCCAGCGGAGGTAGGTCCTTCAGGTAGCTAGAGAGGCTTTGCTAATGAGATCCTAGTTCAATCATTTACATTTCTTTGGTGGTTATTTTCTTATGCAAATTAACAGACTTTTCACCACATAGAAACAGGCAACAACTGGCTGTTAAATGAATTGCCTCTCTCTTAATGAAAACATCCAGCTTCTTCTTTCTTATGAGTTTACAGAAGGTTATTTGTTTGGATTATTATAATCCACAATACTTTGATGTTCACACCACATTGGGGTTTTGAAAACAACCCTATTATCTGTAATTGCAACTGCAAAGTTCCTCCCTTCAGAGAAATAGTACTACGTTTTAATCAAAAGATGCAAAGACAAATATGTTATATACAACATAATGAAGGCAGCCTAGGATATCCAACAGTTTTTTTTTTTTTTTTTTTTTTAATAAGGAAGCAGGCCACCGTGAACTTCTTATAGATACTCAAAGCAAGGAGGTAGGAAGTGTCTAATAAAATTAAAAGAGGAACTTTTTGCCCATTTTCTATCATTCAATTAACATGCTAACGGGGTATAAGTCTCAAGACAGTTAAATGAAAGGAACAGGGGAACGGTATTTTAAGCTCTGCATGTCTGGTTCTTTGACAGGAAGCAGGCCTTCAACCTGGGGAGGTGGCGATGGAGGGAATAACTAAAGAAGTGAGACTGGTTGGGAGTTTTCATCATCTTTCCTGGATTAAACACAGGAAAGAAAATAATATCCTTAATTCCTTTCTACATTTTACAAGAATGACAGAGACAGTGAAGGACTGTGAGGTAACTACAATGTGGTAAAAGCAAATGGTTAGCTGCACGCAAATGTAGTGTTAAACCTTAATTTGCTCCTTTATTTATCTTCTCACTGTAAGCTGCTGTTGCTGGTGCTACCAGGCTCAGGAACATGATCCTGTTTTGTTTGATGTCACAAAAGATCAAGCTGAATTTCCCTTAGCCTCTAGCTATGTTGAATTCTGTAATGAAGAGTTAATCTATGCGCAACTCAAAGGCTGAAATTATATTTTCTTCTGTTCTCAGTAAAGGTGTAAATCCTTGCAGACATTCTGACCCCCTGGGAGATCCTTCCTCATAACACAGCATAGACTGCTGGAGAATATTTTTTAATTCTTTTTTTTTAAAGCAAAGCTCCTCAGAACTCTGCAAATATTTGCTGGTTAAAGCTCCAACGATGACATCAAATGCTTGAAGAGGGTAATTTTTTTCCCCTCTGTCGTAAGGCACTCACATGCCTATAAAGATAATTTGGCTTATTTTCTTCAAGCTTGTTTATCATTTACCAATGACCATTTCTTGTGGCGCTTGTAATGACATTAGGCAGGACCAATTCCCGTTGTATTATGCATTGCATATTAGAAATTAGCCTCCAGTCACAAAGCTATTTCAAACACCGTACTGGAGAATCTCCTGCATTTTCATCATATGAAAGGTTGTACTTTCATAGCTCAAGTATATTTTTAAATGTCTCTTCCACTTTGTCATCTCTCAACTTTCATTACAAAGTGCTAAATATGCTTCTAATGCTGCTAAGCATACATTCGCATCAGCTGAAGAAACAAGTGACTAGTCACCATGCTCTACTGACAGGATGGATACCGTGGAATATGTCAAACTTGACTCCATTTTCAGCTGTTTGCTTTACTTGTTATTTAGAAGCTTGATTAAGATAGAAAACTTCTACGTATTATAAACATTCTCTCTGAGAAAGAATGATTTGGGTTTTTTAACTCTGAAAGTACATATGAAGACATCTAAAAGCAAAACTCTACTTTCAGCAGCACAGCAAAAAAATCTGAAAAACAACATCTAAGAGATATTCTTTAAGAATAATTATAGGGTATCTCCTTCCAGCTCTAATTATTAACTTTCCATGACAAGAACTAAAAACATTTCATGAACATTATTATGAATATTTCCCCACTTACTAAACGGGGACTTTTCCACTGTCAGGAAGAAGTCCTTTTTTGGGTCTCTTTGTTAACAATCGACCATGAATAAGGGTCAAACAGATCTTCTGCAACTGTATGCTGCCAAAAGCTGTAGTGTTATAACACAATCATTAGTTTCACCTAGTCTTTTTAGGGATGTTAAGTCCTATCTGAGAAGCATAATATTAACCTTAGCTAGTAGGATTTTAAACAAATAAACCAAATTAGTTAATAGCTTTTTAAAAGTGAAATGCAGTGAAAACATTGTGAAATACTGCACTGCAATAATGGGTGAATATTGGAGAATTGATGGATAAGGTCGGATTTGTGCATTGATTAGCACAATGGAGTTCAAAGTTGCTGGGTTTCACCCAAATACCAGCACTAAATAAGAATAATAATGAAAAGATTCATTCAGTAAGACACATATCCATCTTTATCTGAACCTCCTGAACTCATTAAATTCTAATCAAAATAACAGTAAGACCTGATTTCATTTCTTTATTGCTTCTGATTGAACCCAAATACTTATGAAAACTGTCTTTCCACAGGAATTTAGACAGAAGTTTTTTCAGAACTACTCAAAGCTTGTAAGTAAAAAAAATATCTCTAAAATATCAATAAGAAGTTTTGGTCAAGATAAATTATATATTAAAAGGTTAAATTAGCTGCAGCTCAAACGTGGAACAAAATTTTTGATTAGATTTTATACCTTGACTGAATTGGATCTGGATACAGACAACTATCAGTCAGATGACAAAAATTGTTTCAGAACCCCTGAAATAAAAACATACAGACAACTTCTCAAGTTGCTTCCATTTAATATATTTTTAAACAGAGTGCACTTACAGGATAAATTTAACACAAATCAAGGTACTATTTTACTGCTCATGCTAATGGAAACCCATTGCCCAGGAAGAATTTCAACTTCAGTTAATTTTCAGATCACATATTTATAGTGCAACCCTTCTGTACAGATGTACATTGTAGATATATTAATGAACTAGTATTTATAAAACAGCTGTTAAAATGCATGAGGCAAATTGCATCTAGAATGAGAGGTTTTCTGCTCTGCCATCAGGGCTACTTAGCTGACTATTCATAGCAAAAGTGTCACTGCTCTATCACATGTGGACAACTGTCAGAGTAAATGGAACTACTCATGAAATATGAAATTACTGAATATTGTAGAGTTACAACATTTCTGGTTCTATATGCATTTGCTTGTTTAACAAAACTACACAATTATCTGCCCTCACTCCTCTCAGGTGTGTGTTAAAGCCAGATTCAGAGCTGCATCCAGTACTTTTCTTACTTTGAGAAAAGCCTCAAACAACGGTGCCATACACAACTCACTGCCACCGATGGCCCTATGTACATCCGGGCGCTTTGACATCCTGCAAAGGTAAGAGAAGGTGGTCTTGTGTGTAACTGGGCATATGAATGCTCAGTGGGTTTTGAGCCTTCTGCGGATTATCTTTCCCAGCCCAGGTGTGGGTCATGGACCTCTAACCGTCAGGGCCTGACACAGGCTTAAGACAAGGGAATTCAAACACAGCTGGAGAATGTGGGTTTCTGCGTGTTGGTGCAAGGAATGTGAATTTCCAAGAAATAATGATGGTGGGAGGAAAATACCAGGCATGTTGACTGCTGACAGAAGCCACATTTGTGCCAAAACTAAGAAAAAAAAGTCTAGAGTAGGCATTCTTCTGAAGCTGTTACCCCTGTAAGACTGCCAGCTGAAAGGGAATGTGTGATATCTAGGACGCTGTAAAACAGCATCTCTACAGCACATGGCTTTCAGCAAATTAGCCCTCTTTCTTCTATTTAGATTATCTGTATGCTATGTAATGCGTGGTTTTTCTTTAGTCTTCCACTCCCTTTCAGAATTCGTATATTGTATTCTCCTCCTTCTCTAAAATTTAATAGCTCCATGTTGTGTGTGTTGATATATGTGGCAGACAGAAACAACGATAAACAAAAGAATCCTCTGTTTTGTTCCCCAGGGAAAGAAAAAGAAAATGAAACCAACAAAACAACAAAACAATTAATTCATTTATAAAAGTAGGACTTTATGACTACACAGGGATTCATCATGTTAACAAAATAACAGGCAGATTTTCAGACTGTGGCTGGATTCAGCCATGGAGGAATATAATATGCTGACAGAAAAACAAAATTACATTATATGATTTACATCTACACAGACACGTTTCTTGCCTTCTATCTTATCAGCTCTGGCATAGTTTGCTAAAATTTTACTATTTTATTCTGATATTACTGCTAAATATATAAGACATAATGCTGTTATCCATGAACTAACTTTAAGCAAAATCACAAGGATTCAGAAATGTAGATGAGAGCTAAAAAAAAAATCAGACTGAGAGGGAGAAAGAAGAGAGAAGAGGAGAAGGAATGAACGGTTATCCAAACTAGCATATGCAAACGAAACATATGGTTGAGCCTGCTTATTCCACAAGTAATATACTCATTGAGGATGACTCATAAACACATGAAGCATAACACTTAGTACAATCTAAAATAACAAAAAAAAGGCCCATAAGACCAGTTTAACTTTGAGATGTTTATGATGAAAAAAGTAACCAAAAGCTTAAAGTTCTTTGTATTTGTCTTAAGGATGTGCTATATACAAATACACTAGCTTTTTTTCCTTCTTTCTTCCTTCTTTTGTGAGGAATAGAAGCAGTAGCTGTAACCACACTGTGACACATGAACTCATCTCTAGTCTGCAGAAACTCTGAGTTACTTTTTTGAATAAATGCTAAATTTTAAAATAAGCACATGTATGAGTTCATACACAAATTCACAAAGTGGAAAGAGTTTTATATTGATAAAATCAGCATAACTGAGTTTGAAGAATATCAAAACATCATTAAATTCTCTGGTGAAAGAATAAAGTTTGCAAAATCTTTCCCGCTTACAGAAAAACTCAACCTCTCAGCTGAATCTGAAATCTCTGGTCCGTAACTACCTATATAAAGTCAACAATATGTTGGATATTAACTGCTGGATTTTAGCCAGAAACTGTCATCCTAACATAATGTCAGGGCACAGCCAGGCCCTGAAACCAAAACTTGGCGTCAGGATATTTTCCTAGGCCTGGCAGTGTAGACATATGCTTATGCTTAACTCATCAGGAAGCTCCCCAAAACACTTTCTACATTATGACAAAAGGCACCAGTTGCACAGAAGGGGCAGGAGGTTGCTTCCTGATTTCTGAATGATACCTGGACCTTGGCCAGGTTCTTCTCTCTGTGAACCAAGCAAATAAGATCCATCAGATGGGCTCTTTCAGGGATGGACAGACTGGAGAACTGCCTCCCAAACTTGATCTGCTCATCTCCCCATGGCCAGGGTTGAGGGGCCTGGGACAGCATCAGCTCTCCTCCCACCCCTTGGCAGGCACAGAGGACATTCAGCTGGTTGCACTGTGTTTGCTGATCAAGCAGCTATTCCCTGTTTCCTCCAGGTGGAAGTGTCCCCTGGGTTACATCTGGCCTATCAACTGTAATTGGACTATCTGCTGGTTTGCATAATCTAATTAGCCACTCTTTTCACCTTCGCTGCTAAGGAGAGCTAAGACCTTTGTTTAACCTTTCACTTTCATAATTTAACTCATTATTAAAATACGACTACATGGTGACTCCTGTACCCTTCCCAACCTTTTTTCTCCCTCTCCAAACCTTAATTTTATTCCATAATCGTTGCTATCTATCCTTGCCCTGGAAGCTAAAAAGAATGCAATCTTATTGATCGCTTGTCTTGATACCAGGAACTGCACAGAGATAAAGGAAAGAATAACAGAATAAACTTGTTGGAGACAAACATGTACTACCTTGCCAGAGAAGAAATTTAAAGCATTTAGGTGGGTGAAGTTCAACACATAGTGTCTTTAGAATTGAGGTGAAATACAAGGAATTCAAGATTCTTAGAAAAATATATTTGAGTATGATTGTATTCAAACTAAATACAAATTACAGCTGTTCACAAACCACCCATGTTAGAAACCAATTCCAGGGATTTGAAATGTTTACCACAAGGCAGCGATGGTCCTTTTGATGCTCCTTTCAAATAACAGAATTAGAGGTCTGGGGACAGAGACTAGCCTTTCAAAAAGAAAAGGATTCAAAATTGCTATTTTGTTCTAACTGCAAAGAAATCTTAGACCCAATTTTCACCAAAAGGCTGTAATAAAGGGAAGAGGAGTGCAACATAGGTGCACTGAAAATATACTCTTATGACAAAACCATACAGTCCTGTCTCCATGCTGAATATAGAGCATAAAGAGGATAGTGCTTGACAGAACATTGCAAATCCCCCTTCATGAAGCAAACTGTAGTGTAGATACCACAATGCAGTGGCTTAGGAGAGATTGAACCGCATGACATGTTATGATGCGTCCTTATAGAGGTTAATGCAAATAGGACTTTTTTTTTTTGTTCAATGGTTTATGAAATCAGGCAGTGTAAAGTGTGAATAATACTGGTATTATTGAATTAATAGAGCAAAGCACTCAACAGCTCAACAGTAGAAACTATTTTTGCAATTAGAAATGGGTTTCAAAACATATTCCATGGAAAGGTCGTTGAAATGTCTTAAGCTACTGGCAAACAAGGAAAGGCTATAGGGCCAAATTCTCCATTCATGTGCAGCAACTATAGGTGGTTATTTTCTGTAAAATGGAGAGTTGGCCCCTCTGAAGTTTGATAACATTTTTTTTATCTCATGCCTGCTCGGTCCTTGGCACACATAGAAAATGTAATTAGTTTTTTAATTCTCAGTTGGTTGGCTGGCAGACTTAGGAGAACACAAACAAATAAAAAATGTTTTTAATAAAAAATATGTTCTCCTAGCCAATTCTGGATGTTGGAGGAAGGCAGACGATTATGACAAACAAATTTATTCAGGTTCCCTTAAGGGTTATCTGTTGTTTATTTTAATCTATTTGATCTTCCCTAAGTTGCTGACTACTATCCTACTTTTTCCAAGGTATGGAAAGGTTACTTTAAATATAGGTACCTGCATATCCCTTTGTGTACAAAAAAAAATCACTCTCTCTCTCTGTTTTTTTCCCCTGTCTGCCATTTGTTTTATTATGAAGTAGAAAAAGAAACTTGTTTGTCTCAGCATATCTCAGAAACAGTGCTTCATTTTTGCACCCAGGAGTAGGTGAAGACTGTTAGTATTACGTAACAGAGGTGTTGATAAGTCTCTTCCAGCAATCTACATTTGTGGTGCTTAATTCGGCTTCTGTGTTGGTACTTAAAAATACATACGGTAGGTCAGCAGCTGCTTGATTTGGCTAATAACCAAACTCCTGTAATTTGTGCTGTCAGAATAAAGCAATCTTTGAAACTCCTGTCAAAGTCACTGAAGCTCTACAGCATTCATAGAAAGCACCCCCCATATACCTGCATCGCTCTTAAGCTGTATCAAGTGTAGGGCTGCTCAGCTGCTTACAAAATGTGCTAAGAAGGGCAAAGGAGACTTTATAATGAGATCTACAGAAAAAAAAAAAAAAAACATGCTGGTCTTAATGTGTCTGTTTACCATTAATGGCCCTTTAATTGGTTAAAAAAGTTTATCTCTGGCTCCTTCTTGGGCGCATAATCATGTCTGAGGAACAAACAAAGAAGACAGGAAAACAATTCCCTCATGCTTGGGTCTATGCATTGTTTTTTCTCCACCAGCTGTAGAACAGTGTTGAAGTCGTCTTGAGCTAGATAATGAGTAGTGGGAAGGAGAATGGACCACAGCATTACCCTGTCAGCTGGCCAGCTGCAGAGAACAGCATGCATACTGCCCTAGATGCTGAAGAGCTCATGTATGGCTGGTGCCCTGAGAAACACACCACCTATCCAGCTCCTTACAAAGTCAGGAGGTAGCACTACATGCCATGCAGAGTTTTTATTGAAAGGCACAATCTTCCTGCTTTCTTATACTCTTGACATTTTCTCAAGAAACACTGAACAATAAGCTCTGTGAATTACAGACACACCCAGAATCATGCCAAAAGGTAAGAGAATCTCAAGTCTATTTCTCCTAACTCGCAAATCTGCACACAAATAATGAACACATCTGGTGCTGAAAGGCACTTATCTCTATCTAGCGTGCCCACCGCCATCTGACTATTTCCTAAATATTCCAAAATGAAAATAAGAGCCAATCTTTCACTCTCTCTCTCTCTCCCATCTTCTTGCAGCAGACAATGAGAGAAATGGCTTTAATATTGTGTTGGTGTAGGTGTGTATCAATATATATACCCATAAGATGAGTTTTAAAGATATAAATATAAATACAGACATATGTTAGGTAGATAGATAGATAGATAGATAGATGGATGGATGTGAAGATATATATAAAAATAACATAGGTATAAATATAGATATACCTATAATTTTGCACATGTATCTAAAGAAAATGAATTTAAAAAAAAAAAAAAAGTACTGTAAATGTATATGAATCTGTTACAGAAAATTGAATCAGTTCTGTATTTATTGCAGGTATGCATGGGACAAAGCAGCGCTATGTAGATGTACCTGAGCAAGGCTGGCATGTATCATAGTGATGATAGTGAAACTGTGCAGGAGTGCTAGGCTGGGTTTGAGAAACAGGGCAGCGACTTTATTGCAGCTATTTTCCTAGGCTGAGCTGACAATGAGTCACAGGAACTCTAACCCCAGCAGTAGCTCTCATGAGCCAGCTGGAGTTTTCTAACCCTGAACTGGTTTTGCATGGATGTACACCATTACCTACGGAAGTACTAGAGCCTGCAGACATTTTTATATGGGTCAAAAGCAAATTCAGTAGTCTAGCTCTCATAAGTTCCGTGTTTAGTGGTTAAATCAACACTGGTGATGCTAAAGCATCTCACTGGTGATTCCAGCAGAGGGAAGCTGTAGTGTTGCAAGGAGCGATTCTTGTATGGGACAAATTGGCAGGCAAGGTAAGACCTATGCCACATCTCTCTAGCTCAGTGTCTGATCTAAAGTAGCTTGAAAGACACTAATCTGCCTTTTTATCTTTATTCTTAAGATAGGAGTTTTGTGACAGTGCTAGCTGAATGGAGTCTTAGGTGTATATGGAAATTACAACATGAATACAAATAAATCTTTAAATAATAATAGGGCTGCAAATGAGAGTAAAGGAATACAAATCAGAAAACAAAAGTATGGATAAAATACCTGTAAAACGTATTGCTTTTGAAAAGACAAATATATGATATAAGGCTTTTTTTTTAGAAATCTCCCTAACTTAAAACTATACAAAAACTACTTCTGCATTGTAAATGAGGGAGTAGGCTAGGTTGAATGGTAGTTTCTGACTCTGATAAATTTATATCACTTTATCTGTTTGCTGTATCCAACATAATTGTATGTTGTCTCATTTGTCTTGCCTCTAGTAAGGGTTCAGTCAACTATGTTCTCAGTCCAAACATGAATAGGATACTGATGTTCCTGTAACTGCCAAGTGAACTCAAATTTCTGTAGCTGATTTGAATCAATATCAATTTGAGGAGTGTTAGCATTTAAAAAAAAAAAAGATAAAAGAAAGAAAGAAAGAAAAGAAATTAACTGCCCTTTTGTGACCTAGGCACTGTTTGGTTTACATTTCTGGGTGAATTTATGCAATTATGGCAGGGGCTAACCAGTCATCTTCCATCATATTAGCTTAGTAAATCAGACTTGTAGCTGATCCTGAAACACAGTCGTTCTGATTACACATCGTGTGGTGTTTCTAACGCATGACTGAATGCAAGCTTTGTTTGTCTTTTCCCTGCTAGCAGCCTGTTTTCGTTAACCCTTTCTCAATAAGATACGTGTCAAGTCCTATCCTGGAGGAAAAGATGAAGTCAACCAGATAGTTATTGCAGTTACAGTTCAGTCACATTTAGGAGTTAGGCACCTTGTTGACTCAGTTGCAGTAGTATAGATTTTCCCACACTGTTTACTTGACACTTGCGAGTCCAGCCTGTACCAACTTCTATTGTATTAAGCAAACACTCCTCTTGCACTAAAATTCCACTCATTGTTAGCGCTAAAGCAACAGGATTTTCTCCAGTTCACAGACAGCAGAACCTATTGTTGTAAGAAAACTCTCTCAAGATGGAATCTGAAAAGGATCATATGACCCAGAAAAGGATTAGCCTTCAGGAAGTCTTTCGGCTTTACCATTTTGTGAAGGCATCCCCAGAGAGAGCAGAAAATAATAAAGTAAAACATATTTCTGGACTGAAGCCTGTTCCAAAATAGATTATAGGCACTTTCAATTGTGTGAAAAAAAGACCATGTAATGATTACTAAATGAGACTATGACTTAGGCAGGGGAGATTGTGATGACTTAACACAAGTGAGGTCAATAAACTTTAATAAAAGAAACATTTTTACTAAAAGGAGGAAACAAAATCATTTTTATGAAAGTAACTGCAGTTTTTAAAATACAAGGCAATTACATCACATACACATGCAACCCCTACTGCTTAAATAGTCATCAACAATTCCTCCTTAGAAGATATTTCAGTTGTTTTAAGTTCATTTCCATTTTCTTCAGCACATAAAATGGATGTGTTGTCATTCAATTTTTTGGAGTCATGCTTATGAATTTAAAGTCTGTTCAAAGTATTTAGACATAGGCAGACTGTCTGCTAATAAGACAAAGGTGAAATTTCTTTATATCCTGAGGAGATATGACTGCTTTTTACTCACTGATAGAGATCAATACTGCAAGTTAAACTGCTTTATTGAGTAATGTATTTTAAATATAAATTTTAAATTTAAATAAACAAGGCTCTATCTGTAATCATGGAGAAAGAAAAAAAACAGCTACCTTCGTATAAAAGAAAGTATAAACTTCTTCTTGGGTAGAGAGAAAAATTCACCTATATCTACAAAAGCATCTCTGTGCCACCAGTATAATGAACTTCCCATCAACATCAGCACCTCTGGAAACAGCTAATGATACAAAAAAGTAGACTGCCATAAAAAGCATGAAAGCAAAAACTGCAGCATCCAGTCATTTCCCTGTAGTAGAGATATGGGATGGAGCATGCTCCTCAAAGACAAGCATGGAGACTGGCCCCTAGCCCTCTTCACTGCCACCCCAGTGGGCAGCACTACCCGCCATGCAGATGTGCGCTGGGAAGAGGCAAAGCAGCACAAGGTGTAGGTAGTAAAAACTTCATCATCTCCAGCTCTAGCATGGCTTTTCCTCCTCCCTCTGCAGACATCTGTCCATCCACAGCTCTTTATGGCTTTGTGCCAGGTTCCCATGTCGGCCAGCCCTCCCTGAGCCGTGACCGCCCTTCTACTGAGCCCTGGAAGAAAGAACCATGCAGGGCTCCTCAGCACCAACAAATTAGATGTTATTGCCCCAGTGAGACTGTCAAAAAAAAAGCTCAAAGAAGCGAAGCCAAGCTAAATAGGAGCATGGGGAGCTAAGGAGTGCAGCCCTCTCCCCGCTGCTAGTGCAGTCTGCCACCCACATGGCTTTTCCTAAGGCAGGTACCATGCCAAAAGCCACTCCTCGAGGAGCTCTGCAAACTGAGCGATAGGCAAGCAGCAGAAGTATTGTTATAGCTCTCCTTCATGGTCCTACTAAGTCAACACAAGCAAAGATCAGATGGCACTCTCTTCCAGTCTCTCACTTCCCTGGTATTAACTCCATCTTCCACCTTTGTGCATATGCAGGTTTTTTTTTTCTTTCCTGAGAATCTACCTACAGAGCCTGTTAACACAGGCCACATAGAAAGTTACCGCACTTGTACATGCGCTCCCACTTCCCTGTGCATGAGCGCCCCGCATGCCTGAGGCTTCTGATCACCCTTCCAGGCAGAGGAGGTGTGGTGTGGAGCCCCCAGGCCCCATCTGGCCCAGATGTGCAGCCTCCCTTTCTTTCCACTGGCCAAGGAGGAGGACACACTTCGTGCACACCAGTTAGAACAGCTTTGATTGGTACTTAAGCTTCTAGATATAAACTATATTTTTGTTTTTATTGGTTAAAATCCTTCCCCGAAGCCTAAAGCCTCTCTCAGGGCAACTGTGTTCATTTTTAACCTTATAAATAATTTGGTACTACTCACCAAAAGGTAGGAATCCAATTTTCTTATATCACTACTTTGAAGGTATTCGAAATGATTCATATTATAAATCTTGTTGAAGGATACATGCCTGGGGTGTGGTGAGGATACACAGGATCCAGCAGGGTGAAAGGAAATGTAACTAAAATAAGCAGATAGGTGGACAGATGGGCATGAGAGAAAGAAATAATATTAATCTGCAAAAGAGATAATAAAAGTCCCAGGAAGAAAAAAGTGAAAATGAAAAAGTGATGGTCAAAGTATAAAGATGGAGATCGTTTACCCAGTAGGCTAGCAGGGATTCTAGGTTTCTGCTGTATTCAAAAGGGAAAGGGAAAAAAAAAAAAAAAGTATCTTGAGCCTTACTTAAATTTGTTAGTATGAAAAGAACGTGTTTCCAAGCTAAAGTACTCAGCTGTGAATGGATATGTTTGTGCTAATTAAGGATAAGCCAAATCTTTCTGAAATTAACCAAATACTTTGACTTTATGTTGAGCTCTTGAAGGGATTGAGAGATGGAACTCAGAGGTGGGGGGGTATATATTCAACAGCTGTAAAAGTCATGTGATTTATTATAGTGCCCTAACGTGAAAAATAGGTCCCCTGTCCATATGGTGGAGGGGCGACATCCAGCCACGATTTGCAGCTGTCTGTAGGTTTGAACTTGCCACTTTCTGAGGAAGCTCACATGCCAGATTTCATGCCCCTAAAGGATCAGTTAAGTTTTGCTAAAGAATTAGAGAGTAGCTATGATTCTTTTATAAGAATACATTAAATATAGTCTAAGAATATGTAATCTAAGTAAGTTTTTATGGACAAAGAGGCTCATTTTTCATCCTTTTCAATACAGTGCTGGGAAAATAAAGAAATCTCCACAGAAACATGGGGATTTACGAAAAAAAAAATTGTGGATCTCTTATTTATTATATAGTTACTTTAAATGAAAAATACATTCATAACTCTTCTTAATCTAATTTTTACTTTTGCTGGCCAAAGAAACTCAAGGACTTTTCAAAATCAGTGTATAAAATACAGTTCAAAATAGAATAGACTCACCTATGACAAATGGAAATAAATTTGGAAAGCTCTTGGAATCTCTGAAAGAATGTAATAACTGCGTCCATTTTTATCTGATTCTATTGTTCAGGTTTTATGGTATGATTATGCAAAACAGCTAATAATCTAAAATCACCAACATTAATGAATGGTATGGTTCAATGAAGCCACTCAAAATCCTTACCCCACCCTAACACATCTAAGAAACTTGAACATTGCAGAATACTGCTAGACTCATGCTTCTACAATCTTCTATTTAAATCACAGAGGAAATGGATGTTACGGCCAAGGTAGTATTTAGCAGGTTTGCATATGTTATTAGTGCTTTGCTGAGCCACGACTTAATAAGTACTCGCCTCAGAATTGCTGGCACTTTACCTTCAAATTATCTCCTCTAATAATGGGTATAAAGAGGAGCAGCTCTTTTGCTTGACACTACTAACTGCGTTGCTGTATTTCCTCTCATTTAGCTAATATTTCAGTGAATTAAACTGACCAGAATTTGCCTTATTTTTGTCTTTTCAGGTAGGATAAAGTATATGAATGGAGTTAAATACAAGTACTGTAAATACAATAAATGTACTAAACATACATGGGGAATATGGTGAATAAACTTTTACACTGAGCTATGTAATTTTTTTTTTTTTTAGACCTGAAGGAGAGCTTTTTCCTGAAAGCTCCATTTTTTTTAAATTACATCATTTTATTTTAAAATGTATTTAAATATTTATACCTCTGTCCATAAGAACTGCCTAGATGGTGTTCATGGCTACAACAATCTACTCCTTCCTGATGCAAAGGTGTTTTAACAATCCAGTCTTAATTGGAACAAAAATGCTCATTGAAAAATCTATCATACCGAGAACTATGTAACTACTTTCAAGAGTCAGGATTCTCTCCTCATATACCTGCTGTGAGAAATTCCCAAAGACATATAGGGTAGTAGTGAGCTACTTAAAACCTTCTCAAGTCCCATCTCGTAGAGTAAATCAAACACCTTCATCCAAATGCACTCCTGACATGCTCAGTTGCAACTACAGTTTACTTCTTAATTTTGGGTCACAAAGTTCCTAGTGCTCCTAAATATGATCAGAAACAAAGTGAAACAAAGTGAAGGAGATGCCTAAGCTTTCCTGTACATCAGAGATGTACAGAAAGGCGTCTACAAAGTGACCTTATGATGTAGGTATGGGCTTATACTCATTCACATAGTATTAAGTTCATATGGTTGTCATGCCTTTTGTATAATATATTCAGGATTACAGCATTTATGCAGAGAAGGAGAAAACAACTTGAAAAGGGATTAAGCATACATCCCAGCATACTAACCAAACCATCATTGGTGAAGTATGCACTGTGAGAGATAATTCATCTTTACAACACTTCTGTAAGCAACCTGTAAAACTGCTGTTATATATGGAAAAATGTGTCAGTTCTTTTGAAATACGTTGATTCTGTGCACATGATTTCCAGATGAGTATCCTGCTGAACAAAAATAATTAATGTTAGAATTAATAAAACCAAAAAAAAAAAGGACTGAAGCTGAATTTTCTGTAACATCTCTCCTATTTTGGATGTTCTACTGAAATGAGAATAGAATCCAAATCAGCTTATGGTTTTGCAAGACTGATCTCGGCTCTGTCTGTAATGTAAGACCATGACCCGGCAAAGAAGAGGTCTGCATGCTTACATTTAGTTCCATAAACGTCAAAGAGTTTATTCGTGGTGTGCATAGATATGCAAACGCACAGTCCTTTTCAGGCTTGTGGACTAAGCTGGTATCATTGATGGTTACCTCTGTGCTTATTTTTGCATTTTACTTATATTTTTAAAAACTTTTCTTCCTTTCTTTTCTTTTTTTTTCTTTTTTTTTTTTTTTAATAATTCTCCATCAGATAATTTCCATCTGTCTTGGCAGACATACAGCTCTGTCAGGTTTTATCCAGAGGCTCAAGGGAGATTTGTATAGAGCTGGAAGGAGATTGGACAGAGATAGACTGGGTTTTTTCATTCTCCTATTTTACATACCCCACATTTTCTTACTTTGCTTTTTTTAAATGGCTTCCTTTCCCTTTCCATTCTTTCAGTCCCTGCTTGTGAAACTTGATTTCTTCACTTTCCCAATCTCTTCTGTCCTTCTATGCAATCAACACTCTCTACTGTCTCTGTAGCATATGGTCAGAGACAGATACATATGGTGATAAGAGTCACTCTCAAGGAAACACTCGTATAATAAAGGGAGTAAAGAAGAATTAATTGCTAAGCTTCCATCTAGGTCAAATCGCTTCAAAAGCAAGAGGAATGGACCAGTATAAAATGATATAATTCTATGCTGTTGAGATGTGCCACGAAAATAAGGCAGCATTGGGAGAGTTAAGTAGACTGCAGGTGAGACGCATAATAGCATTCCATTTGAGCAGGCATGTGGACAGGTTTGTTCCTTGGCCAAAGAAAAAGAAGAAAGGCCAAACACAGTATGAGAGAAATCTTAAATGTTGATGATTGGTACCCCAGGTAAAAGATTTGACAATATGAAATACATCTTGAGAAATATTTTCCTTCACAAGTGTTTTCCTCCTTTCACTTTCAACAATCTACACTAGTATAGAAATCTCTAGCCTCATAACAGCAGCCTGTGCTACACTGTCCCATGTGTTTGGCTTCCTCAAGGCCATCTTCCCCTTACATCCTGGCTTAGCTCTGGACTGTTCTCAGGGAACTACAAGGCCCAACAAGTATTTGCTCAAAAAAAATCCTCACTTAAATGGTGAAAGGACAGACAACCTAATAGATGAGTACATGCAGTTGCGTTATAATCACGCTATTGGTTTTAAGATTTTAGCTATAGCAGTATAAATTTGTATTCTCAGTAATGATAGCGGTATAAAACTTGTGCATGGCATCTTGCCATTAAAGTCATTTTCTTCTCAAAAATTGCTGTAAAATCAAAGCTCAGTGTTTTACTTATGTTATCAGACAACTTTTATCACTTCATAGTACTCTTTACAATTGTACACCTTTACTATTGCATAGAATTTATTAATATATTACTTACATAAAGATGGATATTTCCTCAATCCTTCCCTAGACACACCTAGCTATAGACACATAGACTTTACATCAGTGAACAGCTCTGAAAACCCTATGTGTATGTGACCAATTTCATTGCAATATGGTATAATGGTATGATGTTCTGATGTTCATATGATTTTACACTTCTGTACTGATTTACAGACAAAGAAAATGTTGCTGTATAATTTTCACAATCAAGAGTAATCTCTTCTGTGTGAATCATTTCTGCTATCCCAAAATAGTAGGCCTTTTTCTCATCTATTGTAAGGCATTTTTCAATGTAGATGAGCTTTAAGTATTTCAAAATAGCAATGCAGAGCTTGGCACAGGCAGCAAGTCTTTCTGTAAAACTAAAATAATTCAAATTTGCTATTCTCTCAGTGATCCTGGCATTTCTCTTTTGTTACAAATTGGATAAGAGATGTCAAATTCTTGTGCCTTTAATGTCCATCACTGGATTGAATAAGACATCTTTCATGTTTATTTAGGATCTGCTATTTATGTTTACTGTAAATCTACAAAGCAGTAACTATGGCAAAGATCAGAAGTGCATGCTACAGATTAATGTCCATTGCCTCTATATAATGCATCCAGCAAGACAGACGTGTGCAAAGAACAACTCCCTGCTAATATCTGTCAAACTACTAAATGATGAGATCTAACAGAAATCTGCTCTTCAGTCTTTTATAGGTCATGAGAGTGATTTGTTCCTTGGGTAGAAACATCTACACTTCTTCCTGGAAAACATTATTTTTCATCTGATTATGAGTGTAATTAATGATGGTATAAAGACAACAGTAGCTTTCTTTCTGGAGTCACTTTTCTGGGTGAAGGAGAAGGAAGAGGGTGGAAGGCAAGATGAATGGTAGATAACGTCAAGTATATTGTTTCTGTTACTTTTCACATGTAATTAATTTGAAAATTTACAAAGGGCTAAAGAAAGCTACACGCAGGCAAGAACACAGTTGAGAAAAAAAGCAAAGAGCTTGAGGACGAACTTCCACTTCAGACAAATACTGAACTTCTTAGAAGAGTAACCTGGAAACTGTCTAGTTGTAAATGCCATTAAAAGAAACATCTTCTTGTCATAAAAGAACCTTCCCTGGGAAGTACTCAATCAATATGTTCCATATTTTAATGAGATTAGCAAGAAAAATGATCAGTACTTCTATATGACTTTTTACTATAGCAGCTATTACAGTTGATTTTCACACTTTTCCAAAGGATCTTCAAAGGCATTCACAAAGTATGTGTTTAAAATAGGTTTTCATTCAATATGTTGTTCTTCCTTCAACAGATATTTCAGTGGGAACGGAGTACTCTCAGTGTCTCAGAGGAAACTTCCAGAAACATTAATTCACTTGGAAGGGTGAACATGAATTTCCTACACTTTTTCGTACTTTTTCTCCGAGTCAAAGATATGTGACTTTAATTTTTAGGTAACTGACTTAGTGATAGGAAACATTTCCAAAAATGGTCTTTTTAGCCCTGTGGGACATTTTTGCCTGTTGTTCCAGATGTATGTTTCAGAACACTGAATTCAGAAGGACATGGATTTTTGGTGATGTCAGTAATAAGTTTATAGGAATAATTACATCTTTCAGACATCTGTTTTCAAAAGCTTGTTTACCACACATACCATGCTACCAGGAAGACTGATCCAGTAAAATGGCTGCTTTCTGGCCCCTAACCCAGCAAACTGGTTCATCATAACAACTTAATTTTACTTGCAAACAATAGATCAGCTCGGCTGCTAGTCCAGCAAAACAAGCCTCTACAGAACCTTGAGATCTTGAAAAGCCGTGTTGTGGAAAAGCAATGTAACTTGCACATGGACCAGGCTAAGCACAGATCAAAGTGGAGCAGGCCAAGAGTGCTGGACGCATTGGAAAATTAACTTAATAATTGACTAGTAAAGACATCAGAGTTAATTTTACAGCTGCACACGATCATTTTATGAATACAGAGATCAGTAACAGGAGTGAGAGACTGTAAAACACAGGCTTATCTCAAAATAAATTCGATCGATACATAAACTTCTTTAGGTGACCAAACCAACTGTTGGATGAATTATAACATTTATCTAATGCCATATAATGCCATATTTTTGAGTAAGTAATTAAGAGCAGCCAAACTGGGTCACATCAATGGCTTAGTTAACATAGCTACTCGGTCTCCACTAATGACCACTAGTAGATAATACTGGTGAGGTCTGGTGAGGTCCCCGATGACTGGAAGAGAGGGAACATAACCCTCATTTTTAAAAAGGGGAGTAACGAAGACCCAGGCAACTACAGGCCGGTCAGCCTCACCTCGGTGCCTGGCAAGGTCATGGAGCAGATTCTCCTGGAAACCATGCTAAGGCACATGGAGAGCAAGGACGTGGTTGGTGACAGCCAACATGGCTTCACCAAGGGCAGATTGTGCCTGACCAATTTGGTGGCCTTCTATGACGGGGTGACAGCATCAGTGGACAAGGGACGGGCAACGGATATCATCTACCTGGACTTGTGCAAAGCTTTTGACACTGTCCTGCATGACATCCTTCTCTCTAAACTAGAGAGGCATGGGTTTGATGGACGGACCACTCGGTGGATAAGGAGTTGGCTGGATGGCCGCACTCAGAGAGTGGTGGTCAATAGCTCAATGTCTAAGTGGAGACCGGTCATGAGTGGCATCCCTCAGGGGTCTGCGTTGGGCCCAGCCCTGTTCAACATCTTTGTCGGCGACATGGACAGTGGGATAGAGTGCACCCTCAGCAAGTTCACCGATGACACCAAGCTCTGTGGTGCCATCGACACACTGGAAGGGAGGGATGCCATCCAGAGGGACCTGGACAGGCTGGAGGGGTGGGTCCATGCCAACCTCATGAAGTTCAATCAGGCCAAGTGCAAAGTCCTGCACCTGGGTCATGGCAATCCCAGGCACAAATACAGACCTGGCGGAGAATGGATTGAGAGCAGCCATGAGGAGAAAGACTTGGGAGTGCTGGTGGACGAGAGGCTCAACATGAGCTGCAATGTGCCCTTGTGGCCCAGAAGGCCAACCGCATCCTGGGGTGCATCAAGAGGACCGTGGCCAGCAGGTCGAGGGAGGTGATTCTGCTCCTCTACTCTGCCCTGGTGAGACCCCACCTGGAATACTGTGTCCAATTCTGGAGTTGGAGAAGGTCCAGAGGAGGGCCACGAAGATGATCAGAGGGCTGGAGCACCTCTCCTATGAGGACAGGCTGAGAGAGTTGGGGCTGTTCAGCCTGGAGAAGAGGAGGCTCCGGGGAGACCTGATAGCAGTCTTCCAATACCTCAAGGGGGCCTACAGGAAAGATAGGGAGAGGCTGTTCAGTAGGGCCTGTTGTGATAGGACAAGGGGTAATGGGTTTAAATTAGAAGGAGGGAGGTTTAGATTAGATATTAGAAAAAAATTTTTTACAATGAGAGTTGTAGAGCACTGGAACAGGTTGCCCAGAGAGGTGGTGGATGCCCCATCCCTGGAAACGGTCAAGGCCAGGCTGGATGAGGCTCTGAGCAACTTGATCTAGTCAGGGATGTCCCTGCTTCTTGCAGGGGGGTTGGACTAGATCACCTTTGAAGGTCCCTTCCAACTCTAGCCATTCTATGATTCTAATACCATGTTTAGGATAATACAATTTTTACCCTGGCATTTGTTCCCAATTTCTAGTAATCCAAGTGTTAGAAATTTATTGAGGCAGACTTCCTCTAGAGTTGGATCTGGCAGCCTTTGATGTTTGCAAGTTTTTTGCCATAAATTTATTTCTATTAATTTTTAACATATTAACTTTTGACAGCTGCATTGATATTGTCATCAACATAGTACAGGAAAACCCTAGTATCAAGATGATTAGTACGACCCTTGGAAAAAAAGTGAAGTATAGCAGTACTGTAATTTCAGTATGGAGGCACAAACTGCAGTGCGGAGATGTTCTTTTGCCACAGCCTCATAAATTTGCATGGTTATTTAATTCCTTTGTAGCTAACATGAAAGAGACAGGAGAGCTTATTGCCAAACAAAAAAAAAATTCTTTCAAGGAATGAGAGAATTTTCACACTTTGTTTTGAGAACATCAAACCTGAAAGGATTACATGCAGCATCCAAATCTAGCTATCCATCTTCTTTCTCAGCATCTCTATAATGCTTTCTTCTACCCTGCCATTTGGAGTTCAAGTCATCATCATGTCACACCTTGATGTCTGCAGTACCATGACCTCCCTAAAGTAGGTATTTCTTGATTCAGTCCATGCAAACTGAGATCAGTTTATCAGCTGAGCAGCACACTCATCTCCTTGGAAGTGTGACATGGTTTTATTTGTCCCACTACACCAGACTAACACTGCTACAATGAGCTGTCAAAAGCTTGTACATGTTTACCTCTCCCCCACTGATCTATCTTCTTTTCTTCCCCACTGCTCTGTCAGGGATAACATCCTCATCTTATCACTGTCCTGTTTTCTGGATGTGTCCAGTCTAGCTTACCTGCCATTCAGCAAAGATGATCTTTCCAGAGCTCAGGAAGTAATATGCTTCACAGCTAGACTTCTCTGTATTTAAACTCCTGTTGAACACCCCAAGGTCTTCTGATGTCCCTGAATGGAACTGATTGCACTATGCTGGGGGACTAATCAGGACAGAATTCTCAGTGCTGGTAGAAAATACATGTTTTGTTTCTCTTTTACCCTGCCCTATGTATGTAAGTTGTGTGTTCACACATCTATGTTATCTACTTATTGAGTTCCAAAGTTTTTCTAAGTGGTTTAGAAATAGTAGGAAGGAACTCACGACAATAAATAGAAATTGTAGTATTGCCTTGAAATTACAAGAACCTTACAATCTTGCATTCTGGGCTTCCAAAGACTCTTCCTATCCTAGATCCTCTAGAGATATTATTTCTGAAGACTATTAATATACTGAAACTAAGAACTATCAATAGTTTAAAAAATTCTGAAAAAATATTTTTGGTCAAAAATAGAGTCTTGAAAAAATGGAAATTACAGCCTCATCATTACAGCTCCCAAACATTTTACTTTCATTTCTAAAAATCTTGAAAGCAAAAATAAATTTCTAATTTTTCCTTTTTTAAAAAATGAAAATGTGAAAAGCTTCAAAAGAAAAAGCAAAATAATACTAATCAAAAGCCATCCTGCAATTATCAGAAGAAATAAACCTCTCGTACAAATGATGTTACAACGTTATTGAGGGAGTCAGAAAGACTGGAAATCCATTCCATCTGTGCCAGGTGTATAACAGTGCCATCCAAAGGTTGCAGGAACCATTCACAGGAATAGAGCTAATACCAGTCAGTTTAGAAACTTCTAATATATGGCTTTTAAAAGCTATGTCTCATCTCTCCATACCATGTCTGCTTGCCTTGGAGGTGAAAGGCCAGGGGATAATCTGCTGTACTGTGCCCTGGTTTGAGTTTCTGAAAACATCTTAAAGTCTTGACAGGATTATCTCTGTTTAGCCCTAACCCTACCCCATGGAGAATACTGCTTTGTAGAGACCTCAGCAGAACTCATGTGATGAGGACAGTGAAGCTTCCTTGGATCTCAGCTACTTGTTGAAAAAGTGCTGGTTTTGCTAATATGTCATATTATATCATCATAGAACAATAGCAATATTGGAGCAAGTCCTTCATTAAATAAATCACCACTGACCGAACAGAGCTGTATTATCCAAATAAAAAATGTGAGCCATGTTATATTATTTCTGTGTGGTTTTCCTAGTAAGCAGGGAAGGTGGGTAGGTAGGTGCATAAGTAACACCATTCCCTTCCTTACTCCAGCATCCGCTTTTATAACTGCTTTCATCAGGGCTCCTGTCTAGTTCGTCCTGTCAGCTGTATCAGAGACTACTTCTGACATAGCAGATTTTAAAAGCAGCTTTAAAAAAAGCTTTTAAAAAATAATGAGAGCTATTTTTACATTGAGAAAAGTTTACATCAGGCATGCTTTCACAGAAAAACGCAATCTAGTAGTAGGTCTATCACAAGACCTATCTGTCTTACACATGTACGTGTTTACAATTTGCTCACAGCAGTGACAACAATAAGGGACAATGGATTTAGCACTGGCATCTTTGTCCTTGCGAAAAGGACACTTCTGCTAACTGTCTCCTCTGTGTTTCAGGTTAGCAAATTCTATTGACAAGGTTTTCTATTTGGATGGGCTGTTTGCATTAAAAGGGGAAACAACTGTCAAAGAAGTCCTAACAGATATGCAAACGAAAAAAAAAAAAAAAAGCTTATCATGGATTAAACTTTGTATCACTTTGTCTGATGTAAAGAGGAGATAATAGGAGACATGGGGATATACGCAATGAAGAGAAACAATGCAGAGTTTCTTAGGGGTTAATCCAGGTCTGCAGCTGAATACAACAGAGTTAATCTGATCAGAAGAGGCTTTAGGCTAAATTCTAGGAGAAAACTTGTCACTTTATGATCCAGTTGTACTAAATGAAAGGCTCTGTTTACAAAGAAGATTTTGGATCTGGGATCCATTGGGGGAGAAGTTACCTCCATGATTTCTTCCTTGTTCAACACACCAGGGGACTTGTAGTCTGATAAATTATTTTTCTAAGATCTTCATTGTTACCTTCTTTCTTCTTTCTGAAAAAGAACAAGTGTTTCAAAAAACATACTTAGGAAAGCACACAACTTTGACCTAAGGGCAAGAAGTCTTTGATGATAAAGAGTTTGCAGTTTGTTTGTCAAATTTTGCACTAAACAACAGGAATCATCTTGTTTGTTTCTACAACCAAAGACAAAGTAAAATCATAAATTTTCATAAATCGATAATTACACATTTAGCAGATTCAGGTTATATTGATTCTCCAAAATGAAAATGTGGCAAGCAAATACATTAAATTACACTACATATTAGCTACGGAGGAGACAAACTCTAAAGTAAAACTTAAAGGCTAAAAAAATATATAATTAAAATTGCCCCACAATCTTGTCATTAGAGACTCTTCTGTACTACTTTAAACTCAGTTGTATATGAAGAATCATCAGAATTAACATATGTCCTCACTGGTTAAGGATAAGAACAAATTAAGAAATATAGTCACATGGTATTTTTAATGACATTAATTATTAAAATTTTGATAGGTTGTAACTTTTTGATATAGTGTTACACAGATGGAAATATAAAACTATAGCTGTGACACTTTAATTGAGAAAAAGTCTTAAAGATAAAACATTAATTAGAATATTATTTTCCAAAAACACTTTTTATCCTGTACACAACTAATAAAAATAAAGAACTGAGATTTCACTGACTTATAAAACATGAGTTCTGGAGACTGAAATCTCTGATTTTGTAAAAAAGCTTGAAAAGTGTAAAGGACTTTATAAGAGCAAATGGTTGATTATTCTTGAACTAAATATACATATTTGAGTAACATATTCTTCCCAATTAGGGCAGCAGCTGTCACATATATAAACACTTGTATCTTTTGGCATCTCTTTTGAATACACAAGTGTCAAAGTATATTTCATAATTCCAAGGCATGGTTTTGACTTCTATGACACAAACCCAACTTTTTTTAAGGAAGCGAAAATTCGAGGAAAGTGTTTTATAATGTTTAGAACAAGATCAGCGTTCAAGAATGTATTGAAAATGAAAGAAAGAAGCATCAGGCTTGGTATCGCTTCCATGTAAGTCATTGGGGTATTTTCTCTTGTCTGAAATCAGAAACCATTTTTTCTTAACGTGATGTAGTTTACATCACTCTTCATGGAATGAAGCACATCACACTCACTGACAGAAGTGCCCCTAACACAGCAAGAGGAAGGGAAAGACCCCTCCCTGAGACACCTGTATACTAATGCCACAGGCAGTCTTCATCTTCTCAGCTCATGATACCTCTTCCTCAGGAGGACAGACAATAAAGGGTGAGGACTATAGCCTGACTATGACTCTCCTGTTTCTCATACCTAATGAAATTCTCTTTCTCTAGAATAGCTGAATAAATTATCTGAACTGTGACTTCAATGCATCAGTAGTGAGACAGTAGGCATGGACATTAACACTGATATAATCTCTAAACACAAAGGTAGTAAACTGAACTATATCAAGCACTTTAAGTAACTCACCAAAACAAAAAGATACAGTCTAAGGCAGACAGCAAAGAAACACATGGCTGGTATGTCTTGGGTATCCAGCTCCAGCAGTAAGTTCATAGTTCAAGAGCCTACTGGAATGAGAGTGGAAAGGGGTGGGGGTAGGAACCTATTTCTAGCTTACCGGGAAGATCAGTTGCTAAAGTATATTAAAAAAAAAAAAAAATCTTTCCTTACTTTTTAACTCATTTATCTACCCAAATTTCCACCAAAAGGCAAGGTGTTATTATATCTATAATTGCAGCAGATCTTTAGTCTTTCGTGTCACTATGTATGTACAAAATGTATGTACAAAATTACTTTGTGAATCAATAGGTGGTCAGAACAATTGCTCTAGTGTGTTGATTATGTCCTCCATTTAGCTCTGCGCTCAGATAGCTGACTCTGACCCTTTCTTAGGTGCTTGCTTATCCCCTTGGTATACAACTATGTGACCAACTCAGCCAGATAAGTGAGGTCTGATAATTCCGCTAAGCAGTTAAAGGAGGCTAAACTTTGCTCTGCCATTAGACTAACATCTAAATAATTTTGGAAATCCTTATCTGTTCCTCGGCTGTAAGACAAAGAGAACAGCAAGGAAAGTCTCTGAGGGTAAAAAACATTAGGGCATTCAGAGGCCACAGTATTGAAGACTGCAGCATTACTATGGATTCACTGCTATTACATAACCATATTTTACCACATCTGATTACTTCTGACTCCTCTGTTATTGGCCTAGATACAGTAATGGAATGGACTGAAAGACAAAGACATAAACAAAAAAAAAAATCCGCAAAGCACATGGAATACTGCTATTTTGTTTATATGCAAGAGACTTAAAAGATTTTTCTCTAACACCCATGAGGACATTACAAGTTTTGGTACAATTAGTTTTCTCATTTTCTCTCTTTTTTACCCTCTTCCTCTCCAAACTTCTTTCATGACATTATTATCTCTTCAGTAACCCTTGCAATCAATATTCCTAAGAGAAACTGCACTCTGTGTATGGGAAAAATGGCCATGGTATGGCCAGAGCTGTGGTGGGTTGTCTTCCAGGATAGAGCTGGTGGTGTCTAGTGGAATGGAGAGGGAGAATGATGTGAAAGAGAATTAAGGAGGTGGCAGAAGGGATAGGAGAGCTGTATTCACCAGCATCAGGTCTATGTTACATGCTAACATGCTAATTCCCATCAAGGGAATTAAAATCCTGCACCATACCCATCTACCAGTCAGAGAACATACAGTGCCAGTTCAAGGTAGTTGGCACAGCAGGTCACCAGCGCAGCTAAGGAGAAGGAAAAGATGACTGTGCGTGAGCTGACTACAGGCAACAGGAAAAGTTCAAAAGACCCAGAACATGTGCCTCTATTGAATATGTTCTGATTTGCCAGTAAAATACGTATTTTGTAGCTCTATAGATCTTCTAGTCTAAGATTGTCTCCTTTTTCTCATGCTGCACACAGATATCAACCCTGAAACTTCTACTCCTCTTGGAAGACTCATGTTAGTGCTTGAGGAAGGATGGTATGCTGGGACAGCAGTGGGGGGTTGGGCTAGGTGATGGTGTAAGTCATGAATTGCCTGTTAGTCAGCTGGGGAAAGAAAAGCATCAAGATTGAAAAACACTTGCTGATCTTAAGGAACATGTCTTGAACAGCCTTTGATCCTGGCAACCAGGTGATATTTAGAAAGACCACTCAGTTACCTGGTGTTTCAGGAAGCTTTGTTCCAGCCATCTGAATTCATGCCTAGGAAAATCATTCAGAAACGCAAAAGCCAGTTTCTAAAGTGAGCATAGGTTTCTGTGGTGACATAGCCAATGCCAGGACAGATGAAGCTGGTTCATTTCATAGATGAACTCACAAAGCTTAATAAAATACCTTGAAGACCTGTGATCAAGCTACCTGGAGCCAGGCTGGTACCTGTCCGCACAAGGTAGGGGCAGAGTTTGGATAGCAGTTGTCTTTCAACTAATGATCTGAGTGTGAACTTGAGTCTGAGCTAACATAAACAAACTCATATCTCATATCCCTGTGAATCTTAATTGTCTACAATATCAGTAGTGGACTGAACAGGAGCCATACTGACTATTCCACTCCATCACCAAACAGTATCTCCTCCAGGAAGATGGTCAGTAATGCATGATTGCCCAGAAAGAAGGCTGACTGAGCATACCATGTTATCTAAAGTGGTAAATATAATCTGATACATGTCTCAGTATTTCATGGAGGCCCTTTGGCTTGATTCCTCCATGCTTTACATTTTGGCAAAGGCATTCGTAGATATGCACAAAAGGAGGGTGGATGGCAAACCGAGTGAAAAAGGTAACGTCCTACCTTCACTTCACTGACATGTAAATAATCTTACGGAATTTAAGGCAGACCAGAATCATGTCCCCAGAAGATCTCAAGGTAGGCTCTGAAAGTATTAATAGTGGGAAATATATTTTGCTTAGGGCTTCTGGGAAGTCATTGATAAGAAATAAACAAAAAAGAATAATGCTTTTCTACCTTCTGTCATACAGGGAGCTGTTTATCTGTCACATTTTAACAGCCTCCAGTACCGCTAAAAAGACTTTGTTAGAAAGGATTTTTCTGGTTGAGATGTAAGACTGTTACACAAAAGATACAAAAGGCTTGATTCTCTTTTCCTTACTAACTTTACTGAATGGCAGAGAAATTACCCCAATTTGCATCAGCATACAGGAAGTCAGAATCAGCCAAAGAATTCTGATCCTTCCAGAATTGATCAGCAGGTAAAAAAGACATACAGGGCGAAAACACACGAGCAAGCGTGCAAGTATAGACCAGAATGTTGCATATCTTAAAACACATGTAATTTCCATTTGGAGGCTTTTTGCATTTTGGGGGATTTTTTTTAACAACGGATGAGTGAGCAAACCGAAAGCCTTGATGGGCAGATAAGAGTTTAAGAGTTGAAATGGAAAAGGACAGTAATGTTAAGATGAGTTAAAAGCTCTTTTTGACCCTGTCCTTAACACCATCTCCCCAAATGCTTCCCCTGTGAACTTTTTGTGTTGTATTCAGTTTGCTGAAAAAGGGGGTAGAGAGGCCAAGCCAAGGATCTATCCCGCTTCATTGAGTAAAGCCAGCCTACCAGGGAAGGTGATGGGTTAGAAGTTAATACAAATGACAGTTCTAAGACAAAGTTAGCCAGAGCCTTCCTGCGGAGCCCAGTGCCAAGAAGGGGACCCCCTGCTGATCCCACTTCTTTACACTTCCTTTTGCTCTCCTTCCCCTTATCTGAGGGTCCTGCCGTGCCAGGCCAGGGGATCCTTATTAAAATACAATGTACTGTCACTAACAGAAGTGAGCAAAGCCTCATTAGCACAAGGGTAAGAAGAGGACTAGCTCTAATTACAGCTCACTTAGAAGAGAAAATCAAATGAATAGATAAACCCTTCAGGAGATAAGTCAATTTTTTTTTCCTTGCATTTGGCCAGGAGTGGATTTCTTTTATATACTCCTGTAAAAAGGAATCAAATTCATCTATTGACAGTTGTTTCCTACAGAAATTCTTTCATCATATAGTTTCCACCAGAGGACATTTAAGTTGACTGGGTGGGTGGCTAAGGGACTGCTTGTGTTATTCACGCCTGTGTTGGCCAGCAAAGGCACACTCTACAGCACTCGCTACCTCCCATCAAAGATGCAGCTGGGGAGGGGTAGGCTGTTCATTCAGATCCATCACATAGGAGCTCTTCCTTCTCTGAGCACACAATTGGTAATCAAATGGTCCATTGCAATGTTTGGAGCACAGTTGTCACAAAGCAGGCAGATTATTGCTTCTCCTCTGGGCAGGCATACCAGGAAAAAAAAATGTAGAAATGTAATGAGCACTGTGAATCAAAAATGTCCTTTAAACATAAGGATTGTAACTTTTACGTCTTTGGCTTCACCTTCTAGCCTCCCCGAAAGGCTGGAGTGAAGGCCACAGACATAAAGTGGTTCGGAATTAATATTTTTTTGAGGTAAAATATTTTTTTCATGTGCTTGCAGGTTGTCTCATCCCCACAGAAATACTCATCAGACATCTGTACAACAGTTGCCACAAGACATATATTTGAAAAATATTTTTTTAGGCATACAGTTTGTTACTTTGGTATGATTCATGCTAGTTACCAATCTTATTTAAAGTTTTTACGATTGAAGTAATTTGCAAGGACATGCAGAGTTTATGCCATGCCATCAATAGGTGAATTTACCAGAGCAGATTTACAGAGTTATTATTTCAAAGCCATGTTGCAAGTTATTCGGAAGTTTCTGGATCAAACTGGCAGCCCATCTAACCCAGCTCTTTGTCTCTGACAGAGCACTTTACAGGTTGTAAACGCAGAATGCAAGGCGGACTTCTTCTAAGTCTTATCCATTACTGGGCTGTTGGTTTATGCTGTGCTATCACATCCTCTGTGCACGGGGTCAGACTACCTTCTTTCATCTAATTTAGGAAGCCTAGAGACTGGTGTTCCTAAGTGCAGCTAAGAAAAAGCATTGCAGCAAAGAGGGTGAACATACAATGGCCACAGCTCCCTTTCACTGATTTATAAACTGCTTGCTACATGAAAGGAAGAGGACTGTTTTCCTTTTACAGCCCTGCTTTGACATAGGAAGACAGGTACCTCTGTGTTCCCACCTTTCTGCTCCACCACTGCACCAGTACTAGACACCAACTTTGCTGCTAAAACGCAGCCTCGTCTTTAACAAGAATTAGGAGACATGAGGTGTTTCGTTTGTTTTTTCTTTCTAAAGTGAAAATTTACGAGACTTTCTTCTCAAGAGGACCAACTGTCTGCAGAAGACTCCAATATTCTGAGTGCTCATCTAAGACAAATGATATTCTTACCTAAAATCGTGCCTTATTACAGGGTTTTTACAGAAAAGAGCTGATTTTTTTTTTAATGAAAATACTACAAATAATTATTCTAGTTATGGAATATTTTGTAGATAATAATAGTGTTTTCATTACAAAAGTTGCCTTTTGGACTACTCTGGTCTTCAAAGTATTCAGTGGCTCTCAAAGTCAGCAGGCATAACACATCTAAATGTTTGGCTGGATCTGAGGCGAAACACATAAAACTGATTACACATGTTTATCAAGCAACATCTTACTAATAAACAGAATTTTCTATATGAATAGATTATTGCACTAAGACTTTAATTAACTGGTGTAACACTATTTCCAAAGAAAATAGATGACGGCCATGAAAGCAGTTTGTGACCGCTGAAGGCTGTGTGCCATATATTCTTTCACGAACTGAAGTCACCAGCACATTCAAGATCTAGATACATTTGCTGTTAAGGCAGAATAATTCCTTGCAGTGTCATCTCCAATGCTCACTGCAATCTAGCTCTTAACTATTTATTTATTTATTCAAAATATCCTCTCAGACTATATGAGAAGTTATGGCCCCTGTTTTTCCATAGATAAATTTAGGTATCTGTTATGATGATAATTTATAGGGCTTTTCCCCTTTTTATTTAGTGTGTTCATAGTAAATTATTTCTTTCTGTTAAGTCTTAATGAAAAAAAAAAATCAAAACCAAATGAGTGAAAGTTAAGCTTAATGCAACAAATGACCAATACTGGGAGAACAGTAAACCATGGATAACTGAATCAGCTGGAATCTTTGATAGCTAAATGTTCGTAACGAAAAAGTCAAAAATTAAATTGTTTTTCTTCAATTATAGTTATATTAAATTCTGCTGTATGGTATACCCACCAAATCAAATTAATTATGTCTGACAAATAAAGTCTGAACACAACTGATCTTGAAAAAAGAGAGAGAGAGATCAAAAAAATGATTCATTTTCATTCAAGTAATGAGAAGCTTCTTTTAAGTTCTTATCAATATGGAAGTTAATTTGCACAGCGTATTATCTATCAAAAGTCAGAATATGATTCAAACAAAGGGCTTTGTCTTTAAACAATAGACTGTTAAACATTTTTTTGTGGAAAACTTAATTTTGCAGAGGTTTTTTTTTTGTGTGTGTTTCAGGAGAGATTCTCAGCTGGTGTATATTAGCCTCATACTGTTGATATGAGAGGATCTAAGACGGTTTTCGCAGCTTTGAAGAGGAGATTGATCCATACATCTAGCTGAGAAGGTTGATATTTTTCATCCTAAGTTCACATAAAAGACATGCCCTACTACATATATTATTTTTAAAAACTTTTCTTTCTCTGTAATTTTTCCCAGATCTCCTTGACACTTCTGCTGTCATCAAGAATAAAGAACTGGAGAAGAACATTATCCCTTCTGAATCAGTATTACTCTACAATGATCTTTAAAGATATAAAGGACAGAGCTTTCTTAGGTGCCTTAAATTCCATTACAAGTTAAAAAGAATTTGGAAACTTTCAACATATTCTAGGGAAACTCAACACTGCAGCATCTGAACTGAAATGCAGAAACTTTGCCTCTGATATTTATTTTGTAGTAGTATTATTATATTTTAGAGACACCAAAACTACCTCCACTCTTTCCAAACTAGGAGTGGCATCATGCATCTGGATTTATAGATGCACCAAATATAAAGCAGAAAGCAGAACGAATTTCCCCTTTTTGTATTTGTGAGAATCCTTCAAAATCTCAGCTCGGTTATAATGCTCCCCTACCTTACTGTTTTTCTCTACATTGCTATCAAAATAGATAACTGCAGAAATAAGTTGACCTTATCTTGCAGAAAACTTTAAAAATGGGAGTGAAAAAAAACCCCACAACTCTTTGTCAGACAGTCTAAAACATCAGGTCTGATCAGCGGGAATCATGACACAGGAAGAAAGCCAGCAGTTCAGAGCCTAAAAATATCTTTCCTCTTCCACTTTGCTGTGGTCCTATTATAGCTTAAGCAACAGTCACTGTATTTTTTCTCCATAACCTTTATCTTAATAGCTGTCTGTGAAGACTTCCTTTAAATGCAAATATAGTCTTTACAGTAAAAGTCATGACCCTATACTACATCACACGTTGTAAATCCAGAAGAAAGCTATCAAAACCTATGAAACTCTCTGTAAAAAGGTACAGTAAGTAAATGAAAAATCAAGCTCAGTGTATTAGTAACCTGAGCAATATTTTAATGGCTTTCATTTTGCACTATTAATAAAGTGGTATAGGCAAAAAAACAAAGGTGTTTTTACTTTTCAATGAAGTCTTGGAAGTTGTGTCAAATTATTGCAATCTCCTTGGGAAAGAAAATGTATTCATTTCTGGTTTTTTTGTCACCACAGGTATGTGGCAGAGGCTGCAAATTTTACAAATTTTTCAGAGGATCTAGTATAGCTTATAAAATTAGTATCTGCTTTACTGATCCAAGTATAAGGATCTGCTTTACTGTGCAAATCTGTAACATGCTTGCAGATTGCCTTGCACGCAGAAGTAAATTACACCATAAACAAAGTAAGCCTGGAAGTATCCAGAGAGGTATCCACAGCTGGATGCAGCTAGTGAGTGTATTTGAAGGGGATACAGGACTGGAATGCAGGAACATCCTGGACTTCCCTAGTTGTCAGCAGCCTGTACTTTTGTAGGCATGTAGTGAAAATGTAAATCCCCCTTTATGCCAGATAGAGAGGTGGAGCAGTGTAAAGGTTATAATTTCTTGTGCTACACATGCCGCTCTCCAGTTACATTAAATCCTGCTCAGCTGTCATTAACTGTTTGTCCAGGGCTGACTCACGCTGAGAAAGAAGGCGGGATAAGTGAAAGCACAAGAACAATTACAATATAAACTATGTATAACAAAGATAAGTCGAACTAGTGTACTTTAGCAGTACCAGTGCAAAAAACATTTTCTTATTATAACGGTTTTCTGACAATCACAAACAAATGGAGCCCCAAATTTGGATTTTTCAAGTCTTAAGTGCAGAGAAAAGGATTAGGCCATAAATATGCCGTTTGATTACTTTTAAAATGGTGCAAAAAAAAATATGGTACAGGCATACCGAGATATGGAAAAAACAATTTTTCAGGATTAGTAACTCAAACAGGCTTGGTGAAAGCACAGTGGGTTCAATCTGGAGAATTGCTGTAGTGTCTCAGTTCCCATAAATACCCCATGAGCCTTTCTTCACTCCTTCCCCACGGTTTTCACATGGTATTTGGATGCCAAGAAAGTCGTGTACCTGAGCAGCCCCTTGAAGAGCTTGGTCCATGCTTGCTATCCCACAGGAGCTGTACATTTGCTTGCAGAGACAAATATGATGGCTAGCTTGTGCGGTTTCTGCCCCATGCACAGAATACCTTATAAAAACACACAGTCTTCCACCAAGTGCTACATTTGCTTTCCCTGCTAAGTATTGTTGTGCAAGGACTTATGACAGCTACAGGGAAAGAGGACCTAAAAGAGAGAGGTTTTATTTTTCTTGCTTTTGTGTTTGTTTTTCCTTTTTTACAATTCTAGGTAAATCTTTGTCTTTACTGGATGGCAGGAAGGAAAGACTTCATCAAAATAAGCTAGACTCGAAGTTCTACCTGGCCGCTAAAGCAACTCAGTCATTATCTTTAACCTTATCAATATCCTGAATGTCAGCTGAACAAGGCAGCTAGAAAATTTCAGTAAACAGAAGAGGGAACAACGGGGAGGATGTGGTAATCTAAATCAGAAATCAATCATCCAAGAAGCTTTTTCAAATGGAAAAGGAAAAAAAAAAAGAGGCAATCAACAGCCAGCCATTCTCCCCCTACCAAAAAAAAAAAAAAAGGTTTTTTTTCTCTGTGTCTCTTTCATGTGCACCACAGTGTTTCTGCAAACAAAATAATAAGGGCTCTCAGGTCCTTCAAACAAAGTGAAACATAATCCCTTCACAGAGAGTGCATCAATAACTGAATGGAGTTCCTCGGTCTGTTTGGAAGAGCAGTATCAGCTATGCTTCAGGATCTTAATAATACTCTTATTAAGAACCAGAGCAGTTGAGTTGATTTGTTTTCCCTGTAACACCTGAAGCAACAAAAGTCCAGTGAGAGCACAAGAAATGGTTTTTCTTAGGTCAGACTTCGAAAAGCATTTTCCCTCCTTGGCAGCGCCTTGTCAGTCAAACTCCACAGGAGAGGAAAGGGTCGTCTTGCCAATGCATTTTCTGAGAGGAAAGAAGTGGAGCTGCATGTTACAGAGAAATTAATATGCCATATATGCCATTGAGAGCAACCCCCAAGGAAAAAAAACTATTTATTACTTTCCAAAATTACCTTTTTATGGTGGGAATTTTTCTTAGCAAAGTCACAGCCTGTACTTTAGTGGGTGTAAAATCCAGATGCTTGGTTTTTTTGTATTTCTCAAATCTT
The DNA here is from genome assembly GCA_009806455.1 of Tetrax tetrax. Lineage (NCBI taxonomy): Eukaryota > Metazoa > Chordata > Aves > Otidiformes > Otididae > Tetrax > Tetrax tetrax. The sequence goes on from WHYT01013262.1 coordinate 68,566, forward strand.
TCTTGCTTATCTAGATGTACAGATTTTTAAGGCATTAAATAACCAATTGTTTTGAGCTGTTCTCACACAACTGGCACTTGCTTGAGCTGACAAACATTCCTGCAATAAAAAAAAAAAAAAACAAAAACCATACCTCTAGCTGGTTAAACAAACATAGCTTCATTAAAAACAATGGGTCCTCACCAATATCTACCAGCTAAAAAACAGGACCTTGATTTTCAAAACACTAAAAATTGCAGTTTTATCAATAATTTATTCTTCTTTATTTTATTATAGGTAAATTATAATACAAGTTTATATCTACTTCCAACCTCCTCTTGTTCACAAGCAGTTATTTAGACTGAGAGCTCAAGTCCAGTCTTTCACTACAAAATAGAGTAAGTTTCACATCACTGGGGAAAGCTTACTGCTTGGCATTGTCTTCTGAAAAATGCAAAATCTTGGCAACTGGATGTAACTTACAGGTGAAAAATATTTGGAAATCTAACTCCCAGATACTCAAAAGCAATACTTTAGAACCAAGCTATTAAAACCTCAGATAACATTCCCTCACTCTTCCCATGTTCTTTCAATGACTCTACTTCATCAAATATCAGTGCTGTGAATTTAATGTTGATTTAACACTGATTAAAGGCATGTTTCTTAGTAACAAATTCAGTGCGACTAAAACAGATCAGTACATTGAACCTGTTGTTGCTGTTGTTGCCCTCCATCTACTCAGGATTTATTTCAGATTAGCCTAGTCCCCTGGACTCAATATCCCCTTGACATCTATAATGCAAAGATGTCCAAAAAAAGCAGTCGTTGGTCTATAATCTTATGGCCTATTTGAGATCTGGACAACACTGAGGGAGAGCCCTGACTGGTGTCTCTGGTTCAGTTTCTTTAAATACATGCAATATGGGGACCACTATCAAATTATTTGTCTTTTTCCCACACTGCAAAATCAACTGCTGTATTTTAACGTCTGGAGTCTGTGGGTTATTTGTAAAGATGCCTTGATAGAGCCACAAATGCATGTTATATCTCTACATGGGGAAGTCTACCCCACAAGTTTCTTTTCCTGCAATGGCTTTACAACTTCTGAATGTTCACAGCCTGCTCCCAGTAACTTTTGCCACTGTTTCACCAGACTGGGGTGATCTGAAGATTTCAGTTCAAGGAGTAGCATTCTTGAAGGACGAAAGTTATCTGCAATTTGGGTAGTGTATATAAAGCTGTAATATATAAGTTCGAGATCCCATCTGTTCCTCAGCAAATTATACTCTGAATAGTTCATTCCCAAAACTGCTGTTTCCTGAAAGCAAAAGATGTTTGGGTTTTTTTTTTAGAGAGAGATCTCTTCCACAGTCACAGGTAACTCAAGACAATAGCATGGCTATGGTCAGTTTGAACATCCACAGTGTGTAACGTGTTTCCACAAACAAAGATTTGTCATTATTGTTTCAAAATTGATAAATAAGACATTATCAAAATCCAATTGCTGTTTACTTATCACCACAACAGCATACATAACTTTTTTTTAGATTGCAGCTGAGAATAAACAAGAAAAGCAATAAAATTGGCATAATGTTCAGTTCTTTCAAGTAGATATTTTATGAGTTGCAGTTTGCGAGATCAGTCATAGAATAGAAGTCAGAGATAGTTTAGTTTGGGGTTTTTTTTAATTTTGTTTCTGGTATTTCAAAGGAATAAAAAAGAGGTTTAGGCTTTGATTAAAAATATACCACCCAAATTATTTTAGCAGATAAACCTTGCTTATTATCACAAGACAAAGCAAGTGTCTTTTACACAAAAAATCTATAAAGCCAGCCTAAATTTTTCTATTAAAATAAAAAAAAAAAAGATACATCATATTTTTATCAATGAGTATTGAAAGAGCTAATTATAGTACAGCACATCCAGCCTTCGGTATATCTGAGAAATCTCACTTAAATTAATGAAATTACATGGCTCTCAATTAACAATTTATTCTGTATCAATATCAGTAGTACTGAATCTTTCAGTTCTTAGCTGCTTCTTGCCACTTGCAAAATTAACAAACACTCAAAATGTTTTAGTCTGATCATGAGCATGGTAATTTTTTGCCCATTAAGTATGAAAATAAATCATCGCTTAAGATGAGTATACTGTATCTTCAGCGAATACTTGACAACCCAAAAGCCTGTAATAGTTATATTGCTAAAGGAAAGAAGTTGTGCACTTAGTAATACCTGTCCTACTTTTCTAACCCTATCATTTTGCATGCTACCTATTGTATATTACAAATTTAACAAGCAAAGAAATCTACACCGCCCTTAGTGTAACGCTTTGGGAACACTTTATACTTTGGTAAGTATACATTATTTCACAAACCATCTGTGTCAGCAATTCTATAGACCTTCTATAATTAGCATGTCAATAATTTTGAGTCCAGAGATGTGATATTTGATTGAGGCATTCCTTCAGTTTGGCTATCATTTATGGTTTCATCACACTGCTTCCTCGTTTTGCGATACGCACACAATGGACCATAATGTAAAATCAAAAGGCAAGACAAGAACTTCTAATCCAGTAGAAAAATTTGTTCTTCTTTGCATTCCCCACGCACGGCCATATGGACACACAAAAGCCTGAAGTAAAAATGATCAACTGCTATTGAAGATCTAACACTGATTGCTAGCAATAAAAGTGCTCCCTGGACAGACAGCAATAATAAAAACAGGCCACCATTCAGGGTCCATCTAGCTATTGCTTTTAAAGGTAATTGCTGCACCTGCTTCTTGAAGTAGTTTAAAACGAATGTAAAGATCTTGCTTCTGTCCCACTGAATGGCAAGCAGCACTGAGTAAAGAGTGAAAGGATTTTGAACACAGCTATACTGGAGTGCACTACCAGGTCAGAAGTGAAGGCAGAAACAGCTGCTTTTTCAATAGACTCATCAGAGCTTCTCCATGCTCGCTGCACTTGCCCACAAGACTCCAGCACAGACTATTGTGTTGTATTTTTTTTGCTGTGGGAACTTCACTCTTCAGAAACAAATGGACTGGCTTAACTATTAAGTGTCAATCAAATTGACTATAAGGGTGGGTGTCAGGGGGAGCTATTTTTAAAATTTAATTAGCTTTCATCCTGTGATCGTTCTATGCATTTGCATGGTTCAGATTGCCTCATTTAAGTAAATGAAATTCTGATGAGGACGGGACATGTATTTTTCCACCTTAGCACCTTATTTATATATTGTAGTAGCACTAACAAAAATCTCTACTTTTGAATGAAGATTTAGAGTCTTCTGACAGCCCCTCCTCTACAGAAGGTGATGACTGTCGTAATCTGACATATTATATCCATATCCACTGATTTTACATCAAATTACTTGTTTGGAGTCTGGATGAAACATTTTTTTTTTTTTCTGTTCAGCAATACAGATGTTCAGTAACACTTCTTGGATGTGAATAAGAATATAGAGCATTGGGTAGCCCTTCATTTTCCCTCTCTTATTCAGACTGTAACATTGGTCTTAATAAACACTTTTTGCTCTGTGTTTATCTCCTTACCCTAATGCCCTGGGAATAAGATTGTCTTACCCAGAGATAGAGAGAACGTCCAGGATTCTCACCTAACCATGGAACCTATTTCACATTTCATTGGTTGCGTGAATGAGCTGTGAAAATTGCTTCCTGTTTCTCAAAAGTATCAGGACAGTGGTTTGCATGGGAGAGATTTCTTCTGGTTACATGAAATAAAACTCATCCACTGAGTTCATTTCTAAGTCTTAAAACTACCGTGCATCTTGTTAAGTTAGAACAAATCTTTTCTGCCCTGTGAATATCTGCTCCCAAATCAGAGTCATTACAGTTACCTCTTGTTTACAGCAAGTTATCTATATAAAGAAATAAAATTAAAAAAAAAAACAAACCCACAACAGGAAATCACACAGCTTTACTCTTTTCTGATAAGTGTAGTCTTGGCTTTCCCAAATTGAGAGGAAGCTGCTTTCAGTGTATCAGGGGACACTTGAACAAGGACATTCTATTTTAGTAAGGAACTGGTTTTGTCTAACATAAAACACACAGAAAAAAAATAGCTTAAATAGCAGTGGTGGGAGCCTAATTTTGAAAGCTAAGTAAAGCACTTCTCATCCTTTTCTCTACTAACATCCTTCCACCTCACTGAGATGACAATCAGATTTGAATGCATCTAGTAAGCCTGAGAATATTTAAAAGCTATGAAATGTAAAATCACAGATTCTACTTAAGTTCATGAAACTATATCTATTTCCACTAGTACTAGAGTACATACGGACTGTGTATTTACCTGAGAGTATTCAGATTTAGGACTTTCAAATTACTTTAAAAAAAAAAATAATCAAAATTTCTGCAAAATGTAGAGTTTGGTTCTGTACAGCTGAGTGGCTGAGAGCAGTGAGATTTAGGAAAATATTTAGGTGAAGACCTAGGTTCAATTTAATCCTATGAAAGTGAAAGGAATTTAAAGCAACTGTGAAACCAGTCCTACCTTCAAAAGTGTTTGTTCAGCCCTGAAGGTCCAAAAACATACCTGCGGTATGCCTGCAAATTGGCATATACTGTAGTAGCCTTAATGTTTTCTATCTAACTTTAGTTAGATAGCTAGAGAAAAAAATACTGGCATAACCCTTGCACAGAGAAAAGTCAGAAATTCTGTAGTCCAAGCTTTGAACTGGTGAACCCTGTAATTTATAATGAAAATGGGGGTGGGGAGGAATATGAATAATCTGTACCAAAAAACATAGTTACACCATCTTTCCATGATATGTCACGTTGTCAGAGGAGACTCTAGCTAAAAAGGGAAGAGAAAGTTTATTCAATGTCAAATACGAAATCCTGCATCACAAGCAATGTGAATAACTGTATCTGAATGTTTTAACCCAATACCAAGCAAACTGATGTCTTAATCAATGGGTAAACTAGCAATTGACTGGGAAAAAAAAATCTGAACTGTACAAAAACAAATTATGGAGTAAAATTATTTTTTCCCCATTCTACTTATCCTTAACTGTCAGTGAGGGATAAATTCTGTATTGTGATAAAAAATTGTCCACTTTTTACTTCCTTCTTTGCAAATCTAGATTAAAAAAACCCCACACTTAAAATACAATAATCATAGAGATGGAATTAATATTTTTTGTTAGTAAAAATGAAGGGTTTCTTCCTGTACACTATTCAGGAAAAAAGTAGAGGTTTCTCCTCGTGCTACTCCAACCAACTTTCCCTAGGCATAAAGCCTGGTGTTCATCAGCTCAGCACAGCATCAGGAGCCACAGCTAACTTGATTTCAGCCAATTTCTGAACAAAACACCTAGCATTATATGTGGTAAAGTTCAGTGATTCAACAGCAGTTGGCTTTAAGCCTAAAGATCCAATTCTTCAAATGCAACCCCTAGAGGAGGAGCTTCCGAAGGAGGGTCTTCCAAAGGTGGCTACTGCAGTACTCTGGTTCTGTGAGTAAATCTAATAACAGAGCCAGAAAGTAATATGCTGCTAGTTGTGTGTCTGTCCGTGTGAGAGAGCGAGAGATCATGAAGTGCAAGTGTTAGGGAGTGGGAAAGAATTATTCTGTTTCTTTAACCAAGGAAAGGAAATCCAACACTCCAATTTTCCAGCGAACAGGGCTTATTTGATTCTAGTGGAAACAACCGAAAATTCAGTTTCAGCAGGGCTACTATTTTTCTTTCAGAATTGCTGAGAATATCCAGCAGTGAATAACTCTTAATTAGACTTGTTTATTCACGTTAAAAGTCAGTGCAGGTCACATTGTTCACTTGGTGCCATTTGGTCTGCACTTAGTCCTTCCTGAACAGGAAGTCCTTAAGATTAAAGATTTTTATGGTCCCATGGTCCCATGCCTGCCTACCCCTCACTATTACTGAAGAGCAATGTAACCAGGACTCAGTTTCTAGAAAGGATATTAACAACCATTAGTGTGTGTGTACGTCAGGATAAAAAATAGGAGGAAATCAAAGCAGAGCAACATGGTGAAAGCAAAATTGTAAGAAACAGCAATGTGATTGTTCACAATATTGGGAATAAAGTGTATTCAGACAGAGGTACTTTCTATCCAGATGTCAGCAGAGTGTATTTAAATTCAAACAGCAAATGTGATTTAAATACCCCAAAGCTATTTGCCTCTGGACATATATTTACATCCATTTCATAAGGTATGAGAGATTTAAACTGCTTGTTGTTCAGAAAAGCTAGGATTTTTCCCCAGCATTGCAGAAACCCTGTAATGGCACAAAAGTGAGAAAGAAAACTCTAAGCAGAGTAAACTGTGTGCCTAGAAAGGTCAGGAAGACTGCTTGCTTTCATAAACCAATCATTCTACCAGCTCTCAGGGGATGAATGTGAACATCTGTATGGATGTTCATATTTTGACTTTATATTTCTTCTTTACACTCTATGACTCGAAGAATTATTTGACAAGATCTTAAAAAATGGAATTAACATTTGAAATTAAAACACCTATGTTCTATTTCAGAACGAACATGCTTGGCCATGATGCTGAACAAAATCCAAACAATTGTTCTGAGAAACGATTTTGTGACCAATATTTGCATATACAAACTGAACTTGAATATCTATGTTCTATATTGAATCTGAGTATCTGGTGCCACCAACACATTATCTGAATCAATGGGGCTCTAGAACAGCAGCATGAAATGCCTAGACAAAACTGCAGGCTGGATGCTTAACTTGTCCCATGTCCAGTGCATGCTCACTCCCAGACAGCTATGGTTGTAGCTCCTGATCTCTGAGTATACTGGTTACAAAAAACCCAAAAAGTCTGAGCCTGCAAACCCACTTGTACCAGCCCTGTACATTGCCAGGTCACACACTGTTCAAATTTGCCTAGATCAGGAATGGATATATCTGTCCTTAACCATTCTGTTAAATTAACTAGCATATGTCGATATGGAGTTTTATTATACCAGATTTGCGGTGACTATGGGAGGAGAGCCAATATTCAACCCAGAATAAAGCTACATTGCAACTCAACTGTCATTTTCAACCAGTATTTCCACCGAATTAGGTAGTCTCCACTTCCCACTGCCACTTCTCACTCCCATGCTGTTTTCTTCCTTGTGGTAACACCACGTCACTAGGTAAGTTCTAGGTTAAATTAGCCTTTTTTTTTTCTTTCTTTCTTTTACCTCTACTGGTTTTCACCTAGGCATGTTCCTAATGCTTTTCATTAAAGAAGGGAGGATGTAGAGGAGGAGATGAGCAGCTGGGGCATGCAGGGCCAACGGCATGAATGTGGAGCAAATCCATTTGAGATGTGCAGGCGGACAACTCATTTAATGTGAATCCTGCTGGTGTGGAGATAAACTATTGATGAGAAACAAACTGTTGGAAAATTCTGCATAGCAAAGAAATTCTCTGCTAAGAACATTGCTTGGCTTTCTTTCTCCCTGTGCTTTTGGAATAGTGCAAATGATAAGAAATAGAATGATTTAGTACTGCAGTATTCAATTTTTCAAGTATTTTTCAAAAATATTTCTATCACAGTCCACATTTCAGCTGCTAAAATCTCTCTGAAGACAGAACTTAATTCCTTGATGACTACTGGATTCTCAAATTCACATGTTAAGGCAGTTAGGAGTTAGAGTATGCATAGGCAATTCCGGAGGCAGGACTACAAATCCCAGTCTTCCCCAGAGAAAACAACATGCTAGGAGTAGTAAATAATCTTTCATTCATTATGCAAGAATAATCTCCAGGTCCATAGTTCCACAGAAATATTATAGACCAAGAAAGAAGAATTCTGTCTTTCTTTAAACATCTTGTAAATGTTCAGCTTGAAATAATAGTTCATTCTTACGTAGATGTAAAGATTTTAATGCTGCAGATATTTATTTGCACTTAAGAATCTTAGACTCCCTTTTCTATCAAACCTTTGCAAAGAAACGGTTTCACTAAGCAAATGGATGAAATGAAACTTTAATAAATTAAACAAGTCAAAAATAAAAGGGTTATTTAACTGCAGAAGTTGTTTATGAGGCATAAAAGGTTTTAATCAACCTTGCCATCAGCATTTTCAAAAGGAAAAAAACATTTTTCAGTTGTGGCTTGGTCAAATTCTTTGAAGTATTAATGTAATCCTGAGAAACTGGCTATTAGTCTCAAGCAATTGCTGGACATTAGACACAACAAAAACAGGAAAAGTTCAAGAGTCTCTGTTGACTTTCCGCTTGATTGTAACAAACTACTCACTTTCTGGGTTTTCTTTTTTGAAGTGGAATTTTATACAGCAAGGCCAGGTTTGGTTTGGTAGTTTTCTTTTTTTATACACAAAATTCCCACCAACCTGTGCTCTCTCTTTTAGTTCAAACATGAAGGACTGCTGTCTGTATTTAATGCGCACACTGCCAATTCTGTTTAATTCAAAGACACCACTCCAGTGTACCTGAAAGAAAAACCTGGAACATCGGTGCATGGGTCAGAAGCAAATTTGACAAGAAGATGTTGTGAAATATCATAGCAATTAAATAGTGTCTACCTATCTAGAGGCAGAAAAGTACCACAAGTTTCTATTACAAACTTTTTTATTGTGCCGTACATTGCTGAAATGTAAGCACTTAGATAACCTTAAAGAAGGAGTACTCAGATAGCCTTTGCCATTATTGCCAGTGGAAAAAAAATAGCTGAATAAAATATTGCCCCATACATCTAGAAATGCTAGGGGACAATCCACGAACATCAGTAAGCTTCCACTGCAAAACAGAGAAAAAGGAAGGGAGAGGTGCATTAGCACCAGGATGTTCCATGCTGAGGCCATTTGACTAAGAAATAACATCCCATAAAGCAGACACACACTTCACACAAAATTCATATGCTTAAGAGGAGTGTTCTTTTATGAGTGCTTTAATACTTTGGGATTATGTGTGTTGTTTTAGAGTTGCATTAGTCACACCCTGGGGAAATGTGAGCTTCCACGCCTGCCCATTTCAGTGCTGCGCTAGCTTGACCCCCAGAATTTACCACATTAAGAGAGGATTTAAATCTTGATTATTTTCACCTGTTCACTTTCGAGCTCTTTTTTTTTTTTTCACCTAAGAGGCCTGCGCTCTTAGCATGATACAGTTCATAAAACTGGTGACCTTTGCACGCTCCTTGATTTAAGCAGAACAGGGGAGCAAAGGGACTCTCATGCACTACTAAGAGCTTAAAAGTATAAAGTAGAACTGCTGCCAGTTCCTATTCAGGTGAAAGAGTTGAGAAAAGCTCTTTCTTGTCCATTCTTATTATGAGGGTGGGCAAAACTGCTTCCCATGCTTTCCTGCATCATCCAGCTCCCCACCCTGGCCCCAAGAGCTGGGGGGAAGCAGCATCCTGCTTGGTCACGCCAACCTGCTGCACGTCCTGCTGGTTTAGGGGTTCACAGTGACTGTGCTGCCCTGTGTATAGAGAAATTTAGGTTGTTCCCCTGATTTCTGTCCAGAGACAGAGAAAACGAAGGAGAAAAAAAAACCCCAAACATCTGAACATTTTTGTTCCTAAATAAAACCATTCTTAAATTTTCAAGAATGCTTAAAGCTTCAGATAGTTATTTGGAAGAGAAACTTGATTATCACATCCCACAGAGATCTACCAAAACCCCTTTGCTGTAACTGCATGGTAGGAAAAACTCTGTTGTTCAATTCTGGGAGTAGCTCAATGCACTTGCAACCTGATAAGATCTGGATTCCTAGCCTTCTAACCTACCAAATGGTGATACATCACTTCATTCATTTTTTAATATGGCAGGGAAAAAAATGTGTGGGAAAACTGAGAGGACATGGAAAAAGAAAAGATGGAAAAAATAAAATAACATAAAATAATAATGTGTTCAAAGAGATGAAAGTTCTTATGCTTTCACTTCTTTACTTTGGAAAATTCATCACGTTTTCAAGCTACTTTTCCCCTCTTAACATTTTTATTCCAAATTCTATCAAAATTGTATCCAAAATTAAACAAAAAAAAATGAAATACAACATTTCTTACTGTTTCCAAACCATATAATTATACACTTCAGAGGGACTCAAGAACTTTTGAAGATTCACTAGCATTAAATGTTCAGGTTCACTGTCATGACCTGATACCTAGCAGAGGTGGATTTTAGCAAAATTCAGTCAAAAACAGATCAAGTCGAAATAAACAGGGAAGGAGATTTTGACAGTAGAAAAGACAGTGGAGTCAGTGGAGAAGGTGAAGGTCAGTGGTCAGAGGAGAGGAGGGATTGTAATATGAGAGCACAGTAAAAGACAGGATAAATGGTCCTGCTGCGGTAAGGCTGATAATGATGTAGTTAGTGGAAATGAGGAGAGGATATTTAACAATCAGCATAAATGAATAGAATTTGGAGGGTAATCAAGAATGCAATTGAATTGGGAGGAGTATGGGAGTAAAAAAGAAGCCTTTAGAGGTTTCAAAGAAGATTTATTTGAACTGAAACTTCAGCTGATTTACATCTCAAGAGAGAACTATAGCTTAATAATTCAAAATATGCCTCTTCTTTAATATTACAGAATGCAGCGACAAACGTTATTACACAAACTTATCCTTAAATGACTATCCCAAGATATCTTTAATGCAGTTCACAATATTAGATTATCTATATTAAGCAATCATATCCCCAGCTCAGGCCTGTGGTAACGTACGTTGGCACTCTTCCGTTTGAGCTTTGCTGGACCTCTGTAGTTCAGGACCTATAAGGCAAACAAGTAATACAAGAGTTTTTCTGCATCCTTCTTTTTGTTTTTTATTTGTTTTTTTTAATTATTTTAACTTAAATAAACTGTCAGCTGCAAAATACAGATATCCAACCAATTTTATTTTCTTTTAACCTCTGAAGAAATATCTTGACTAAATGTGCAATAGAGGTTTAATTGAACACGATACTGGTTTCTTTCTATGCCCAACACTTCCTTTTTCTTCTAATGATCTGCTTTTCTCTTCTCATAACTGTTCCCATTTCCTCTTGATGTCATTGCCACTGATGTTATTCTCTCAAGCAAACTTTTACTATTTCAGCTCTCCCAGCTGTCCTTGCTATTGTTCTCCTCCCCCTTGTATTGCTGTCCTTCTGTGTCTTATGACCTTATTACCATGGAACTCTTAACCTTTTCTTTGGCAACCATTTCCAGGAAGGACATGAAGGAACTGAACTGACCAGCAATGAGCTAAATGTCTTAACTCTCATTACTGACAGCTAGTGCCTGAACTATAGGATTTTTATGGTAGAAATGAGGGGCAAGCAAGCACAATAAACAAAGCCTAATGATAAAGGACAATGTGTTAGCCTGTAGAGACATGGCCAGTGGTTTACTGCAGGGATCACTGTTACATTGAGTTTTATTTAAGGTTTTAAATTATTATCTGGAAGACGACATGCTTAATTCAGCTTATAGATGTAGCATACAGGCAGCCTGAGAATTGCTAGACAGCAATAGGATCAAGATATACCGAAGTTTGATAGCATCAGTGTAGCTGAATGTGAATATGGAGAGTCGAGACAGAGAGGAAAGACAAATAGATAGAAACAAAATGGCAGAAAATAGATTTTCTCTAAAATGTCTTCTCATAGAATTTCCTACAAATGATAAAGGGCAGACAAAGTGCCAAAACAACCTTCTCTATTCCATCCTATCCATAGCTCCTTCCTGGTTATCTGGGTTTGAACAAGTCATTTCAATTCTGTGGTCCAGAGTCCCTTCAACACTGCTCTGGTTCCGTCCCTGGTTAGGAACCATATCACTGAACTCTGTTCTATGATGGCAGAGGAACAAAACAGGATCTGCAAAACCAGGGTCTTTAGAAAGACCATGCCATGCACTCGTCTCTAGCAGGCTAAAGCAGCAGCTGCTCTGCAAAGATTTGACCGAATGTAAAAGTGCACAGATAAAAGATCATCTATCTATAACTGCTCTCTACATTGCAAAAGCAAAGGAAAAATTATTTTGGTTCCTTCTGTATGTAAGGACTTCTGACATGTGGATAGCTCCCTAAGTCATGGAATATTTTCAAAAATTTGGAGGCTATGTTGAGTACTGGGGACCATATACGTACTAATGAGAAGAGGTAAGTGAACAGGCAGAAATTGTGGCAAAGTACAGACCTATACTGCAACTCAAAGATGATGTCACAATTCGTGCAGGCTTATCTGAAACAGTTCTAACCAAGACACGTTGACAAGTAATAAACCTGGACCAAGATCAGCATGGTTCCTAGGTTGGCACAGCGTCCCGAGTGAGTTTTGCAGATGTTGCCAAAACCCAGGCTTAGCAACTACACAACTCAAGTTTTCACAAGTTTCTATTACTTGCAATCACACCTTTCGGTTTCAAGAGAGGCATAGCTGTTTGGGTGAGCATTTATTAAAGAGATGAGAAGTGAACAGAAGTTTTAAAAGTCCACGATCTGGACCAATAACAGAAACACAGTCTAGGGAAAACAGCATCTCTGCAGTGGAAACCTATGAGAACAGTAATTTCAGCAATTTTGTGGGTAATGAGGCTTTTTCTCCCTGCACTGTTGTCATGGTTGCATGCTTACACATTCATTAGTTTGTCCTTTGCTAAAAATCACTGGTAAAAGACAGAAAATACTCTCCTATCTCCAGAGAGCTTTCAATCTTTCTCAGACTCACTTCCTCCTCCCATCAAAAAAGCCCATCCCTAGACTAACCTTGAAGTCACTGAAGTCTAATAAGAGGTTAAAAAAAAAAAAGAGTCTGTATTTTTTTATTGTTATATTACCCACTTTCATATTCTGATGTTGTTCGCTAACAAGTGAACAATTTTCTTTCAGCAGTTGGTTCATTTAACTTAAGAAAAGTTAGAAGAATCTTTTTGGTAATTATTGCTCAGGCGTTATGCTAAGTCCATCTGCAGAGGCCAAGACAGCTGGGAATCAGGCACTACATGAAGATATACTTTATTTTGCCTCATTTTTAAGTTTTGGGGTTTTTTTTTGTTTTGTGTTTTTTTTTCAATGGCTACCCTACCATATGACCTTTGGTTGTTTCAGAGCAATGAAGTCCACCCTCTGAAAGCAATTCAGGACTTCTCAGCCCAGTGCAGCAGAGTATCTGTAATGTTCTCAAAAGGAACATTGATATTAACACACAATCTGAAGCAAAAGGTCAAAACTCCTGCTATAATCAGAGGTGTTTAAAGTACCCAGGAAGGCAGACCTTGAGTAACGCATAGATGAAGGAGAAAGGTAGTTTTCACTGGGAAAAGAAGTTGTAGAATAGAGTAAAAAGTAGAGGGAAGGAAGTGTGAAGGCTTTGAAGTTGAGCCACAACTCAGCTAACACTGTGGTTTATGCACACAATCCTTCTTATTCTTTCCCACAATAAATCACTATTGCATGACAGGTTCTGGTATCTAATGGCTGCACAGGAGGAATTCTCATGCCATTTTGCTTTTGTACTAGGTAAGTCTTCCTTCTAATTCTTCCCTTCCAGCTTCCCAGAACTTTGAATCTATATGCAAATTTTGAAGGCACAAAATAGGCTAAACAAATCCACTCAGAAATATCTGTGCAGAGCAATATCGTTCTGAGTATTACCTCCATATTGTTTTCTACTTTATTTGCTGAATCAGATCCTTAACTAGTGTAAAATTGGTATGTTTCCATTGTATTTTCAGGTCTAATTTATCATGTCTATATAGACTACATAGTCCAGTATCTATTTTGACAGTAGGAATGTAGGGGGAGGAAAAATCAGTAACTATAGTTTTACAGACTTGAATCCTAACACAAATATTCCACATTTAGGGAGGATGAGAATCTTCTGCATTCCCTGATATTGTTGTAAATTTCTCCACACTGCCAAAAATCAAGCAGTCAGAACAGAAGTTAATTCAGTAAATAAATTATCACTCTTGTATACATAACCTGAAAAAATACTGTAATTCTGAACTGAGGCCTGAGGCTACATAGAATTATTGCACTGTCTTACTGTTATACTCAAAGTACTTGATTTTGCTAAATCTTGTGTACCACCCATTACAAGTATTCACGGTCTATAGTGGGTAAGTTCACTTACCTGGGAAGTCCTGTGTTACGGGAGATGATGATGCAACCACAAACTATCTGAAGCCAGTGGTGCTTTTGAAGGATCTGAGTGAGACCATGGAGGAAAGTACAAGTATATGAAATGTTAAAGTTCATTGAGGCAACAGTCATAGCATCTCTGCTTTCCATATGGGGTATCTGGATAGTTTACTATGCCATGTTAAGGCCCATGTTAGGAAACTCAGCTTATGTCATCTTAAACTGTCCTAGAAAGATTATGGAAATGCACAGGAGCCATTGGACATGAGGCACAAGACACTAGACACTGAAATCCTAAAATCAACTAGACCAGGTTGCTCAGAGCTCCGTCCAAGCTGGCTTTGAATGTTTCTGGGGATGGGGCATTTACCACCTCTCTGAGCAACCTGTTCCAGTGTTCCACCACCCTCATCATAATTTTTTTTTTTCCTTATGTCCAGTCTGAATCTGCTTCCTTCTATTTTGAGATCATTACCGCTCGTCCTATCACAACAGGCCCTGCTAAAGAGTTTCTCCCCATCTTTCTTATAAGCCCCTTTTAGGTACTGGAAGACTGCTATAAGGTCTCCCTGGAGCCTGTGCCTACATAAATATAGGCACACTTCAGCCAGTATCAATAAAGTTGCACTACTCCTAGCAAATGGCACAACCATTTCTGATGACGGGATTTCAAAATCTTCTCCAGACGGGACCAAAAATGCCATTACTTCATTTTGCTTCTAAGCCTTTCCTCCGATGTCATGACACTTCCATGGGGATGCCTGCACACTTGGGCAGTGCTTTCTGTATTCCACCATACAGACCCTTAATGTAAGCACTGTGGCAAGCACAGGCATTATCTGTAGTCATAGTCACTACATATGGAGACATTGATAACCTCCCTAGCTGCAGCTCACGAGAGAACATAGACTGTATACTCTCCCTCCCTGTGTCACTCACACAGACAACTGAGCAGGGATGGGCTCCTGCACCAGATGTTGCTCTGCTGTAGCCTAGCTCACTTCAAATCCTGTCATTCCCTTTCTCCTTGTTACTGGTAGCTGCAGCAGACATGGGGAAACAAAGAACTTGCTTCAGATGCCTCCTCTTAACTGAATTAATGGATTGCCATAGATGATATCTAAGCCTTATTCAAAGTGAAAAAAAAAACATCTACATCAATGAAGAATCAATCCTAGCTCTCTCTAGTTTTTTCTAAGTATACAGGAAAAATTAGTCCCAGATCATGTTACTGAAGTCTTTTGGGTGCAGAGAAGGGTCATTACTCTGGGTCCTGCTCCTGTTCACTGAAGATACTTTCACTTTTATCTCAGAATGGCTGTATTATAACAATGCAAGTTTAGTGACAAAAATCATAATATTATTGCAGTTTAAAGTAGGTGAATCAGCCAAATCATAGTAAAACATTACTCATTCTTATCTCGAAAATCAGATAAAACATGTTCACTTCACTTTTTTATCTGACCGCTAAAGGAATATATTCTTTTATTTTGCCTTGGAGGCCACAGAAAAAATTATTCATTAGGCTAAGTCCTTAATATGTAGTCATATCATTAAAGAATTCACAGCACTCAACATTTTACAAAAATGTGCCCATACATGGTGTGAGTAGGATCTTAAAATGTCATACCTCTGCCTAATCAGCACTGGTGCTGATTCAGGTCTGTGCATGATTTGGACATGTTTCTCAACAAAAGGCATTTACTAGGTGCTAGCACAGCTGACAAAAGTAAGAGAAAGGTTGGTTTTGTGGAGACAGCACTGCTCTGGGACAGCAGACTTAGTTTTAGTACCCTGGATCAACCGCAGATCTTCCCACAGTTTCCATTTGACTTCAGGCGAGATTCCTCACCTACCCTGTGATTCGGCTCCCCAGGCACAAAATACAGACCTTTTCTTATCTCACTGGGATGCTGTAACGACAAAACTGAGTAACTGTGATGTCCTCATGCGCTACAGCAGACAGCCACGGAAGTATTTAGACCGACAGTAAGACATACAACCTAAAAGTTTAACTCAAATTATCTGATACGCTCTAAGGGCTCTTATCTTTAAAGGGAAGCCTTTCCATAAGCAAACCAAATGATCTAGTCTCAGGCTAACTCAGCTAAGTGGGATCTTTCTTCTTTCCTTTGAACAGGTTTCAAAGTAAAACAAGATAAGCAGAAACTCCTTAGAGGACCTCTCTTCACAGAGAGCTGGGATGTGACAAGAAGCGCAAAGTATCTCTAATTTCAGGAGCAAAAGCTTTGGTTTGGAAGGGTGAGATGTAGTGTTTACACCCACAATAGATAAAAGAAAGAAATTCCCCAGTCCTCAGGGGATGTGCCACAGGGAATTCTTTTTCCTTTGTGTTTCCCTTTGTTTAAAGTGTAGACAGATGCCAATCAATAAAATATGTATCCTGCAGGAATTTACTGAAGGATTTCAATAGGGGACTAAAACATACACCTTTGCTTTTTCTTCAGAGACGGATGCATTCATGTGTAATTTATCACCATTATGAATTAATGAATTGCCTTGAAAATTATATTTTACTAATCAATTAGCACTAAAAATATACTGCTAGTATGTTTTTACAAGAGTTATTTTGGCTGAACATGGATACTTATTATTCTAATTTAAATGCCTGTTGTGTTTTTTAACAAAATTATGACAATATTGAAGTGTGAAAACACATTTCTAAAAGAAGTATTTTTAAAAGTTGGCTTTCCTATCATGTTCTTAACTATGATTTATATTTTGTTCAATAATAACCTCATCCTACTCTCCAATAAATAATGCATGGCTTAACATTTGTGTATGCACATTTTCTTTAGAGACAGACAAACAATTTTCTCAGTAAATTTAGCAAGCTTTTGTGTTCTGAGAATGACTGCAAACTGATTATTCTTTTCTAAAGAAAGGCATTTTCCTGCACTGTAGACTGAGTCTTAATGATTTGCTTTAAGTATTTGATACACAATGCCGAAGCAGTTCCCCATCCCAACTATTATTACATACACTATCTTCTCTGCAAAGACACATAGTAATTGTGGCTGTGCTCAAACTCCTGTCTCAGTCAGTTAATCATTTTTGTACCAAGTCTCTCTGGAGAGACTTATAGCACCTGCCAGTAATCCTCTCTCTATAAAAATAGACTAATAGCCATCGTTGTTCTTAAGCACACACTGAAGAAAACCAGTTATAGTTTAACAGGTCAGACATGTTTGTCTGTTATCTCACAAGTTAATGTCCCATCAATACCAACTTTGGATCAGCCTCATCACCTGACATATTTACTGTCTGCAGGTAATAATAGATTGGTGTGTCATCCTGCTGCCGCTTTGCCACTTGGGTGAATCTGAAGTGCATCTTTTGAGGTCACAGATCTCTTGTCCCAGAACAGCAGCATGAAGCAGATTACCCCGATTCAGATGTGATATTAAGCTAGGAAGAAAGTTCAGCAAGGGATGATACAGTCCAGGTTACAGTGAGAGATGCTGCTTTTTGCTGTTCTTTTTTTTGGGGAGAGGTGCAAGGGGGCAGTGTCAGAGAACTCGTCTGCATAAGCATGTTTTGATAAGCTGCTCTATATCTTCCAGTCTCAAAAACAAAGGCTCAACTCTCTATCTCTGCCTAAAATTTGCAAGAATTAATCCAGTAGCTGTCTAAAAGGACACGACAATAAAAACAACATCATTCATAGAATTTAAGTACCTAATCTTGACCTACTAAAATAAGAGTATTAGTCTAGATCTGCAGCAAAATTTTGCCCAGAATTTACCTAGATATGTAAGTTTTGATATCTCATTAATTTACCATTAGCAGTGAGGAACATGACATGCAGCACTTGGCTGGTCCAGCAACAAAAAAGTTAAACAAATGTCAGTCTGATGCAACTGATCTCAGTAAAATAACTGCGTAACTCTGATTTAGCATGTGTCATTTAGGAACAATTACACATTGAAAAACAGAAAAGCAAGAAAAGAATTTGCTATCTCTTCCCTTGCCCTTCATTAAAAACTCTCAGATATTCATATATGAGTGTGGAAAAAAACACACAAAAAAACCCCCCCAAAGAATATGTATTGCATTTTTAAATCTCCTCATATAATCTCTGAGTATGATTATGCTATCTAGAAAAGAAGCAGAAAAAGGTTGCTTCCACCATCCCTTCTCTCACATTGCCTGGTTATCATAAATCAAAAAAGTCTCTACTAAAAGACATATCTTTTCAGGTAAATCCCTAGAAATACAGACATTCCTTATAAAATATTCAAATTTAGAGTTCAATAGGGACCTTTATCCCAGCTATCTAATGGTTTTAAAACTCTGGGGAAAAGTTGCCCTCTCTATTAAAACCCAGTACATTAATTTAAATGTAAAACTCCTGTAAATGAATTGCGTGTGCTCTTCTGAGACGTTACCCTCTCGGTCATGCCGACAGCCCCGGGATATGTGAGTTCAACGAGCTCAGCCCGAATCTACTGCAAAACCTCCTGTAAAAGTGACAGCTGGTAGTGATAGGCCTGACATCCAGGAGGAAATTAGCATTGCCGAAACTGAATTAGCCTAATGAAACATGATGTAACAATTGCAAGAACTTTTTTTCCAAGGCTGACAAAGTAAGGCCCTCAGCTCCTCCACCTTTGCTCGCCCCCTAATTGAGCGTGGGTAATGAATATACATGTTCACCAGCTCCATTCTTCCTTCTGGGTTTCATGGCGGCACTGCCCGTGGCCTGCATGCCGTTGTTTAATGGAAGGGTGCAGGACACAGACTGAAGGATTGCTACCCAGATGTTTCAAGCCACCCACAGAAAGTCATCAATGGGCTATAAATTTGTGAGGGGAGAGGAAGATTTGCAAAAGAATTGGAGGCAACCACGGGGAGAAGCTTGAATAAAAGGAGCTCTGCTGGTGGTAGGGTACCAGTAGATGGACAGGCTGAGGGCTTTCCTGTGGCAATCTGTTCCCTGCTAGCCATGAATTTTAACCAGCTGTACACAGAGTGATTGCTTTGCTTGTTTAGACTTCTTGTTTTATTGACACCCAGCCACGTAGTTAAACAAAGGTCAGAATTACCGAAATACCATAAACTGCCTACACGCAACCACTGAGAAGAGGAAGCGGCTGGCTTACCGACATGGGGGTTTTTTAAACCCTTGTGCAATAGGACTGGGAATTTTCTTTTCTTTGTCTTTAAATTCCACACAGCGTTAACTTTCATTAATGATTGCATTTCTTTCTTTATGTAAATAACATATGCTGCATTTTTTTACATTTGTTTTAAGTGTAAATTACAATGGAGACAATTATAATCGTAGACAACTTAGGAAAAACTATTAAGGTCCTGATTCTACCATTTTTCTTCTTAGTAATAACGCTTTCCTGACGAAAGTTCAGCCTGTAGAGTTTCAAATGCAAGAAAGGATAAGCATTTTTATTTCATCGTAAACCAACAACAAGTAGCTTGTACCAGCGAGAGCTGTGTGCACATGGACGCCAGCACATCTTGGACTAACGAGACTTGGCTGTCTTTCTGTCCTCAGGCCTTTCAGCTCCTCCTACTACCTAAACTGCCTCCCACTGCAGTCCAGTTTCTCAACTGGATTACATTATACATACCCAGTAATTATCCACCGATTTTCTATCACTTTTACAGGCAGCAGCAATGGGGCAGGAGAAGGTCACTACTGCCCTTTCCATCAGAGCTGCCTTGAAAAGTGTGAGGTGTGTTCCTGAGGTTATAGTCAAAGCAGGAATAGCCAGGTCTGAGTCCAATTTTCCTTAGATTTTCCTTATGGGATTTATTAGATAAGAACAGAGGTTCTCTGGTGCATCTTTTTTCTGCATATCACACTGCAAGAAATTATTGCAAAGGAATTTGCCACCAAGACTACCTTCCCAGGGCTTTTCATGCAGGAGATGGTCCTTACCTTTTAATTTTTAACTCAAGAATCTTAAAGATTATCTGGAACTAAAATCAAGGAAAATCAGCCTGGTACTAAAGCTTAAGAAAATTCTGATATAGGAACTCTAAACTTTTAAATATAATGCCATGTATATTAAAGGAAATTACACTGAGAGACATCTGGTATAATGTTCTCCAGATGATCAATAAAAGCAGGGTGTTGTATCACAGAAGTTTGACCAGTGTAGTTGGAGAGGAGGCCTGTGCAGTTCATAACAAAAGCCCTTTGGGGACAGACAACCTTGTTTCTAAACAGTGTCATTTATAATCAGAAAGGCGAAAGCCTATCATGAAACACAATATCTGACATTAGGGCATAGGCATATGCACAAGATTGAAATACCTTAAAACATCTGACTTAAAAATAAGGAAGTGTATATTAAAGGTATTATTTGTTCAATTTACAGCAAAGAACACAGATTTTTCACTTCACATGAGGTCTCACCCTGAAGCTGCTATACAAGATGACATGATTGCACGACAGAGCACAAATGTCATGCCAACAACAAATGCCCTTTGGCCATAATACTTATAATATGATCAGAAGATTCATGGCTAAGAAGAACATAACCAAAGATCCCAGTTGTATCTGATAAACACATGCTCTTTAAATTTTAAGGAACATCAAGTTAGCTGATATTTTAAGTTGGAAAAGGACAATCAGCACTAGCTATGTAAGGTTTACTTTCCTTCCAGATGACAATGCATATAAACAGACAAACAAAACAAACCATTAGACTGGATCTTGTGGACAAGTATTTATAGTATTTGTAGTTTTCAAGCCCCAGATGCTGTCATTGTGCTTGATGTTCCCTATCCCATTACATGTCTTCTGTAGGCAAACTCAGTGGCTGAGGCTGAGTTTTCAGGTTATTTTTAAAACCTGCATTATGCATTTAGGGTAAGATTTTTAAGGACAAGACATTTTGAAGTACATTACATCTGACTCAAGCTAACAATGAATTTCTCTGTGGTCTTACTGGATGAAAAGGAAGTCTTGGGTGAACCTGTTCTCTTTAATCACAGTGAAATAATACTCTTTGATTCTCAGTGCATGTCATTCACAGTTATTTATAAGACAATGCTGGAAGTCAAAACAGTCATCAAGGGTTAGTAGATATTAGACTTAACATCATATGTTTTCATTAATGGGCTTAAATGAACAAGTAAAGAAATACTCCAGTGATTAAGGCTATTAGAAAACTAGTCACTCATATCAGCCACCAAACACAAGTCTCAAATTTCCATTAAAAAAGTATTTTCTGTCTTAATGAATGATTATTTGGTCACAATATGATTTTCTGAGAACAGCTAAATTATGATGCATCACTAAGTACTGATGGCTCAAAAATTTAATTGCCTGTGTCAGACTCTCTTCCTAAAAATCAAGCACTAGAATCCAAGCAGCTAAAACTATTATTTCTACAAATACAGCTAGTTTTAACCAACATTACAGTCTTTTAAAAGCCCATTGCCATCTGCTCTGTCAAAGTAATAAATGAAGAAGTTGGATTTACATGTGGCATTCTGTTAAATGAGGTAAAGTTCAGGACAGAGTTTCACTTCCCAGCAGATGGGAATCTCCCAGCAGGGATGGAAGTCAACAAAGAGGGTAGCAGGGGGTTTCCATAAATTCATGTGATCCCTGGGCAGAACTAAATGGATTAAATAGCAAGGACTCTAGGAGCTAAGCTGTATCTTGTTATACTAAGATGTCTCTGCATATTAGGTACACAACAGTTATTCATCCTTTCTTGATATAGTAGAGAAAACACGCTATCCTTTTCCTTTGAATTTTGAGCTGGTTTTGCCTTGTGTTTTCTTTCGGAAGTGCAAAGCACAAGGCAAAATATAAATATCTTCCATACAATCAGAAGATATTGAAAAGTCTATCTTACTATAGAGAAAGGCAAAAAGTGTCTGTGGGTTTCACTCAAGTATCCTAAAATGCTGCCATTCATTGTTTATTAATTGTTAGAGGTTGTTAAAAGTCTTTTTGATGTTATTTATCTTTTTCATTAGAAAAGTGGATAATTTTGCTACAGATATTTCCCTTATTTTGCAAACTTCTATTTATTATCCAGATTGATCACACTCAAGGAATTTAGGAATTAAAATGTAGTGTTTAAAGAACAAAAAGATAAATAGGAAAATGCTTGGATGAGTACAATATATATCTTTAAAGTTTTTTGTATGTATGCAGGCAAAGAAATCTGCATTGAGAGTTTGGGGTTTTATTTTAGGACAATTGAGCTTGAACAAAAAACTGAATAGCTAGTATTATAATGCACTACAGTGAACAGATATGTTTGCCTTTGAATAGACTTCCATGTTTGCTTTTGACAGCATTCCAAAATAAGTCTCTTGAATTTTTTATGCTTTGTCTGACATGGCTTCTGATATTCCTTGTAATAAACACCTGATCTGGAGTGATGTTTGTTTGTTTGTTTGTTTGTTTGTTTGTTTAAATTTACTTTGGCTGGAATCATTCAGTTATTTGCATCGTGGGGCTGTGTTATCAAACTCACTGCTTCCTTTAGCATAGCATGGCAAAGCTGTTCTTTTTTTCAGTGTTTCATGCCACTGGATTTTCAGCAGAAGGAAAAAAATTGCCTGCTTATGGCTTCTGTAGGTTGTATAAACTGGGTATTTGCAGTGCAGCTGATTTGGGATGTTGTATTTCACTTAATACCAACTCAGACAAACACAAAGAAAGAAAAAGTGTTTGATTCTGTAGAAGTAACAGACGTTTGTTTAGTCTGAATGGTATTTTAATTATGTAAAATTATTTGAAATTATACTTGGTGTTTATGCAGAGAGGTATATGGTTTTCGGCATAGTACAGATGTATGCACATTCACATAGATGCATACCTGTAAAGGAGTTTCAGACGGTTTTAATTAGGGACATCACTGCAAGGCCTATGTCACTTGATTGCCTGACTGCTGAAAAATAGTTTGATGATTTATTAAACAATACAGAGTAATTAATATGAATATTACAGATCTTAAAACATCATTGTTTATGTACTTTTCTTTCATAACAGTCTTTTGTACATTTTCTGAGACAAAACCTCATGCAGGAGAATCCCTTACTAGAGGAGGGAAAACGTTTCCAAAAGTCCTTTGTTAAGATGACAAGCTAGTAATTCTACCCCCATCAGCCGTGTTTTTCCCATATTACCAAGTCATAGCATGTAAAAGAAATTTAGGGGGAGGATCTCTTTGTCAAACTGAGTTAATTTCGTCGTAATCTCAACCAAATTCTGGCACACATTCATTTTCACGTCTCCTCTAAAAGCGTATGGCAATTTGAACAGCTGTTAACTTTGAACCAACTGGCTTTAGGCGTCTTGAGAAGGCAAAAAACAAGTCCAATAGAAGAGGTTAAGCTGATAGAAATAGATTGCCCAGTCTCTGCAGCAGTAGGACCAATTTCTTACTGCAGAAAAACTGAGTCACTCAGTTCACAAACACACGGTGAGGTATTGCCAGTTGATTTGCTGATGAGCATCTACAGTCAAGATAATGGTAAGGTGGGAGTAGAGTCAGGCTATAGGCTTTGAACCTCTTGCGCATTTTTGTTCTCACACTCAGCTGGGTTGTCTTTTATATCTGTCTCCCTAGCATTACCCTGGTTATGAGCAGATGGGATAGGAAGTACAGTTTGGGCACTGAAATGTTTTTCTGCTCCTGTTTTGTTTGCAATATGCATATTTATTTCAAATAATATTTTTAAAGCCTCGACTTTTTTTGTTTGTTTGTTTTAAGAAAGCTGCAACAATAGAGAGATGGGTCTTTTATTTGCTTCCCCTGAAGTCAGCATCCAGCTCCTATCGTTTTCCGAAATGAAGGATCAAGTTCATGACATGTTTATAAGACAATAGAAAGGAAAGGCAGAAAACATAACAAAAGTATAAATATTTCTATACACCTATCTATATATAAAAGTAAAAATTTTTAAAGCAGTCTGTTCCTATTTCAATAAATACACAAATGATCCTATTAACATCTGAATACACTGTATCGCATTGTTTGACTGAAAGGGAAGGAAAAGAAAAGCAACAGAAATTTTGAGAGCACTTGAAAAGTGTGATACAGGATTGTGCAGTGCTAGAGAAGGGAATATTGAAGACAGGCTTGGATCCTGAAGTCATTTTGTGAAAGGCTCTTTGTGTGGACTTCTTCAGAGTGCATGGGGCTGTTTCAGAGCATCTCCCTGACTTCAGAGCGTAGCTGAGCTGCAGATCTTCACCAGAATCATAGATGCAACCTCAGAGCAGCCTAATCCCTGCTTGCACTTAAGGGAACACATGTCCTGAGGTCTCTACAGCTACTTTTCAGAATGTCTTCCTAGTTTGATTGTATTTTTCAGCAGTGTCCTGCTTTTATTAGTCTCAAAAGCCCATGCTCCATGATCATCTAGCATTATTCACCGATATGGACTATTTTAAAGGGACTACCAATTTGTCAAATCCCCAGGAGAGCCTGTGGTTGTCAAAAGTGCCAGGAAGCTTAGTTCATGTCCAAGTGCCACAGCATTTACCTCTTCAGTCACCCTTCTGTCTTTTGTAGTTTCTTAGCCCTCACAATATATCTTCCAAATGTGTATTACAGCTGGGGAAAAGGGTAGCTACGGGTTACAGTTGATAGTCCTGGTATTTTTATGCTGCAATGTAAAAAAATTTTACCCTGTCATTTTCCCCTCAGAATAGGCATTGATATCATAAGTAAGGGTCCTTTCAGAACTTTTACAATTATTGACTCTCATTTCTTCATAAAAAGACCTGGTATTTTGCCTTAACATTATTGAATATTAATAGTGAAATCTAATTAATTTTGTTCAGAAAATAATGCATTTAAATTCTACCTCCCTTCTGGAAAAGGCAGGGTTCAAGCTCCAGGAAAAGATAGGGTTTTTTTATATTTTCATCAAGCTATTTTTAAGTGCCTTAGGTTAGACTCACACATGGAGTGAGGCAATGGTGAGAAATGCAGGTCATATCTTCCAGACACCTTCCCTCCTATTAGGACCCACTGCCTGAGTCAAATTAAATTAGATGTCTTGTACAGAACACATGAACAACACATAGTTTCAAAGGAGCCTCCAGAAAAAGCTTTGTTATGAGGCTATAGATTACTTTGAGGTGACAGAGTTTGGGCATTAAGTCAGTCATTTAGATGTCAGGCATTGTAAAGATTTAGGCAAATACATGTGCAAACAGGGGCAGGGCTTTAAGAAACATCACAGACAGATGCCTACCTCTTTTAGTCCCTCAGGAACTTAGACACAGAAAATGTATTCTTAAGGTCCTTAAAAGCTTGTGTTAGACTTCCAAATTAGTCAGCAAGGTCTAAAATCTGTCCTAGTCTTTTAACAGAATTAACCTTAAACTGCTTCACATATCAATTGTTACTTGAACAGAGGTGAGCTGTGCAAAATGATCCAAATATTGCCATTTTAAGGTGGAAGTGTGCTGTTTCGATATTATTTCCAACAGAAAGAGTGAAACAAAAAACCTCACTTTTAAAAGACAGTAGCTACTCAAACATTTCTTTGGCATTTTAATTATCCCTTACGATTTTCCATAGGGTCAATTTTCCCTTTACGTAGTACATACAGAACTACACTGAATTTGCTGACAAATGCTATATGCAATGTGACAAAGCTGCAAAGCATAGGAGTTAATGTAATCTTAAATGAGATGTTCATGAAAGAGCTTTTACTTTTTAGTTGGCAGATTCCATTGCTTTGACTCAGTGCAAATCTGTAAAACAAGTTTCAGATGTAACCTACGTTATGGTGTCAGGTTAGAAGAAAAATATCTTGTCCAAAAGTGTGCAAAGAATTAAAATAATGTTTTCCTTCAGCCGGCTACTTATGAGCAAGATGCTGAAAAGCAGAATAATAACTTCTTGGGAGAAGATATTTTTAAATTAGTTTAATTCCATGGTGAAATAAAAGCAAGTTTTACTGGTCCAAAAGATAAATTTCATTTAGAAAAATAAAGATTATATTTTGGTTTTATTTTGAAATGTTCCTAAAGTTACTTTCTGAAACCATGAAGTATACAGTTTAAACTCTAACTTTTTACACAGGAATTATCAGTAAAATTGATTCCACTTCATACATTGCAGATGAAAGACAGAATTGATTCAACCATCCTATACAGTGTTCCTGATTTTTCATCCAGAGATGGTTATTTATAGTTAATGTGTATTTTCACGTGCATGATAAAATGGAAGAAAAACATATAAACATTTTCTGTAACTGAGGTAAGCCTTTCATCATGAACTTTCCACTCAGCATGGGTGACCAGAACCTAGGAAATGTGATTGTTTCATCAACATTGACCATAAATATCCATTTACACAGATGTAAGTTCAGAATAAATCTGGTAAAGCCCATGAACATATTCTGGATTTTCAGCAGCCTAAATGACAGTAGAAGTGTATCCCTGGCTGCCCCTGACAGTGTTTCGCTTAAGTGTTATTTAAAATAAATTTCCAGTGCAATAAAGCCTCTCCCCTCTGCAAACGTAAATTATATTTAATATGCCTGGGAACAAGTAAGGCTGCCAAATTCTGAGGCAAGCCAGCCTTTATGACTTCAGTCCGTTCTCAGCCCTTGATTACAATTTGATTTCCTTTGGCATCAAAAGACAAACTATTTTAGTGAACAATGTTCTTCCTTTACCAAGAGTGAGCTCTAGTTACTTGGCAGAGGGCCTATTTACTTGCAGACAACATGTCCAACCTCCCAGCAATAGCAGACCCGTGGACTTTGATTTAAAGCAGCACAAAGTAAGAAAAACAGAACAGAACGTATATTGCTCACTTGAGAGGCTTATTGTTTAAATGGCCTACTTATCATTAGACTGCTCTCCAATCCTCAACACTTTCTTTTGTGTACTTTATGTCAGACATATGGCCACGTTGGGATGCTGACAGCAGTTTTGACACTGCTGCGCTATACATACTACTTGTAATTTGTTCTGTCTTTTAGTCGGGGCTTTCTTCAAAGAAGAAAGTGAATTTTAAATGGTGCTGTTAATAACTGTAACCGTCTGACAAGAAGATATAAAAGTGATGTGCTTGGAATGACTGCAGATTCCATTCATCTACACTAAGAGTCTCGTGGATGTTAAAGCATTCAAAATGAAGCATCTATTATAGTAGGAAACGAAACTCACAAAAGCTCCTGAATTCAGTAATGCAAAATAAAATGTTCCCATACCCTTACCTCCCTGCCCCCTCCCCCCTGCCCCTTGTCACAAGAAAAAAAAAAAAAAAAAGAGAAACACATTTCAAACAGACAAAAATTTCACTCAGCCTTTTTGTTTACCTCCACCTTTGGGTAACCATATATCTCCCTCGGGCTTGCAATAGCATGCTTTTTCCCTTCTCATCACTATCTGAGGACCAAGAATGCCCTTTTACCTCTTTTTCTGTTTGTTTGTTTTACTTAAATACCTTAAACCTGATATAGGGATCAGGAGGGAAGAGCGGATGAGACAGCACTCAGGTCCCGTCCAGGCAGATGGTTCCCTCCTGCAGAACTGCATGGGAGTTTCCTTGCTCTTTCCCCAAAATCTTCCCCAGGGCCAAGGTACCTCCTGAATGGATTAGGCTCCTCTTTGATTTCAGCTGAATTTTACACCTTACAAGACCTTATCAGCTCCACTGTAGAGTAAGAAGCTTCCAACAATTGTGTTCTTAAATTGAAAAATGTTGTTTCATTAACTGGAAAAAAAACCACATGAGGAAACATCTTGGTTTGGGGACTGTTTTGTTTTTAAAATTCTGATAGAAAATATTGATAATGTCAGAATTGTATTTCATTTTTAATTATTCTTTTTGTCAAAAGTGAAACAAAAAAATTACAAGTCTGAAGCAGCACACTATTTCAGACATCTCTAAGCAGAACATACTCTGCAGTCTCCCATTATTCGGTCAAAATTTCAGTTAATTTTGGAATTAAAAAAAAAAAAACCCTTAGAATTTTCCAAAGAATAGACATTCCAAAGTTTAATCAGTTTTGCTTAAGATCAAAATCCAGCTGAACAGAAGAATGAGTTTATATAACCTAGCCTATTTCACTACTATAGAGGAGGCAGTAGACTGAAACAGTAATGAACATCACATAATTACAATACCAGGTAAAACAATAAAAAGAACTAGAAAAATGACATGTTTACATATCTTGTTGAAAAACGCAAAAGCACATTAGTGAGGAAAGGGAGGAGGGGGATAGAGGGTGTTATGTATGTGTCTGAACTATTATTGATAGCAAAAGTAAAATCATAAGATTATTAAGGTCTTGAGCATTGTGTCATTGTCTTGACTAGTAAAGAATACAATCTGGGAAAAAAAATAGATGTCTCCTGTGCACTCTCAAGATTGTCATAAGTAATAAAAGGAAAGTGCAGCTGGGTGTGCGTTCTGAGAACATGTTCATTGTAAGTCTGCTGGAGTAGAACAAGAAGGTAGGCTGGAAGGAAATAATGTTATTATATCTCAGCTGGAAAATTCCTGTAATATTTAAGAGAAAATATCAGAAAAAAAAAAAACTACAGGGATTTTTTAACCATTTCCAGATTTATTGAGAAATAAGAGCAATATAAGGTAATTAAAAAATGCTGAAGTATTATTACGCTGCAGGTTTTAGGATAAACTTCATAGAAGTGAAATTTATTTTATATGGAATCTTACTGAGCTAACCCCAATGAAATATGGCAGATTTGATTTGTTGGCATAACTCTCAGAAACCTCTGGATTGCTTGTTGGCTCTGGCAATCAGCGATAACTGGAGAATTGCTACACTGCGGCTGTGTTCTCTTTTCCCTTAAACATGGGGATAATCAGATACCTCAGAAACTAGCTAAGCAGGATTGTGCACAATTTAACAAAGAGCAATATTCAGAGTCAATGCTTAAGCTCCTGTCACACTGACGTGATCCTTGTGAAGTACTGGGCCGATGTTTCTCTGCAGTGAGACAGATTGTCAGGCATGAATTTACTCATTTATGTGAATTTACTCATTTATGTGAATTTACTCATTTACTCATTTATGTGAATGAAAAACTACAGAAAGTCAGAGAAATCATCAAGTAGAGGCTTTCTTGGATCTCTCACCTGTGCTTTAAGAGACTTGAATCTAAATAATCTTTCTTGTAACTTCACAGAGGCAGAAATCTGAACTCACTTTATAAGAGATTACCCTTAGCAGTTAGTTACTGACTATTACGTTAACGAATATTATGTTACTGGTCCATGTCATTCTCCCAGTTGAGGAACTCCATTTTGCTCACTGGACCACAGATGGAAAGAACTGCTGACCCTCCGTGCTTAAGACCATGATACTTGCACCATGATGCTGGTGCAAGTCCCAGCTCTGCTGACTGCCTCATCACTTATGTGAAATAAAACTCCAACAGCTTGATGGCTGGAGCTCTCACAAAGTTTTTTGAAGTCCTGTCATCAAAAGAAAAGACTTGGATACAGCTTGTTACAGTCAACTTGAACATACTACTATCAAGGACAAAAAACAGAAATCAGCGGAAGAAGAGTATGTTGTGTATGTTTTATGATTCAAGCTCACAGGAGACAGAAGTAGATGAACGGTGCATCTGAGTAGCCATATTTTGGAAGTTGGGAAGCTTTTTTTTCCGGTTAGGAAACCTACTGTGGGATGGCCAGCAGGTACAGTGGCTATCTAAGACACCATCCAGTGTATGCTTAGACACTCAAAATGCTGACAAGGTATTTAAGCAGATCAATGCAGCTGAGGATGACTTTGAGGGTGTCAGTCATGCCTAAAGGTGAACCTGGGCACTTTTTAGGGAGAAGTAGGTGCCTTACATCTTTAAGACTCTGGATTTCAGATGGCAACAGTTCTTCCACATACAGAAGTGCAAAGCTAATAAAAAAACTTTAAACACTTATTTGGACAAGGATGATGAGAGCTAAGAACGAACTAGCTCAATATTCTGCTCTGCATCCTCCATATCTCACTGATCTCCATCGTCCTTAAAAATACTGTTTTCTCAGGCTTCCAAAGCTCATTCTCATTCTATGCAAAGAAGAAAATTATGATAAGACCACCATTTTAAAACTTCAAATATAAAAGCCAAATTCATCCCTGATGTGATCTCATTAGCTTAATGAGATTACACCAGGGATGTAATTGTCCCAAGGACTAAATTAAATGAACAGTAATATCTATGTTTTTTGTAAAATCCTGTAATATGCTTTCATTAACTTTGTTCCCCTAACCACATATTTAACCTCTCTTCCTCTCTCTCCACTCATTGTCAGTGTAAATGCAGCTCATCACCTAGGTAAGATTAAGCACATTAACTACATGAAGGAGTCAGCATGCTGAATTTACCTATTAATCTTTTCTCCCACCCTCTTAATGGGCTGATTTCAACTCCATGAAGCAAAAAGCAAATATTGCTTCTCCCCATAATGAAAAGTTTAAAAAAATGCATTAGGTACCAGGTGCGTTTTTTAATTATACTTTTTTTCTTCATTCTTTCTCCCTCTCTATTTCCTTCAAACTGGCAAGAATCCAGTGACTGTTTTACTGCATCATGTATGAGATGTTTTGCTTCATTGTAATACCAAGGCTGCAATCCTTCTTTCAAACTGCGACTGTTAATATGTATTTCATCCTCTGGCTTTCCTGAGCCAAAGCAAATGAACTGTGGCCTCATTGAAATGATATGGTCTCTTGACCCTTTGTGCAGTTTAAAATGATGTAACCTGACCATTTTAATCTGAAGGCTGGAACAAGTCAAAAGCTGTAATGAGTTCAGGACACTTCAAGACATCAGAAGTGCTATCCTGCCATAAAAGATGCATCTTTTCCATACAGGAGCTATAACATCATATACCTCAGGAATGACACAGACATAAAAAATCTGCCCAGTAGTGGATTTTTCTACATCTTCCCAGTGATGACTTCAGAGACCAGATCTTGCACAAGGGATGAAATAATTGATAGTAAAAGTGACACCAGAGTTAAATGCCTCTGTCGACATTTTCAACAGAATAAACAGTATGGTGAGGCTTTAAACCTATGCAATTTCTCAACTGGCAGACTATTAAAAACTTAGAGAAAACGCTGCCTTTCAGTGAGCTGGGTTTGTTACAGATTTCGAGTATAACATGTTCATCTCTCCAGCCCACTCTGAGATGCCACTTCTGAAAATAATTTTGAAATATGTTTAGAGTTCCTTCCCACTTCCACTGTGATCACATCTAGAGATCTCATGGACTCCACAGACCTCAGAGACAAACTTTGACTCCACTGAAGCCGGTGAAAAATGAATATAATAAAACTTTATGTGTTGGGTTTGGGTTTTTTTAGGACCTCTAAATACTTTATACAATGGGGGAGTCCGGTCTTACAAGTGGGAAAACTTAGGGATAATGATCTCAGTCTGGAAAGCAATTAAATTAGGTACAAAACCTCTGTCCTAAATATCAAAACCAAAGGATCATCCCCTCTTTTTTAACAGTTTAAGAAACAGCTTCTGCTCATCTTGAGAGCTAACAATCTAATGGCAGAGGAAAAAGGCAAATTAAACAAGGCAGAATGAATTCATACTGCAGAGCATCCAGCAGAGCTGAACGTAACAAGCTTGAATTAAATAATTAGAATACCAAGGAAAAAAATCTTCAGAGAGCAAAGGGTGTTCCTGGTCACTGATTGCTATTTAAATTGGTTTGGCCTCTAACGGTTTAGAGATGGTCAGAACGCATAAATTTTTCCAAGCTTTATGTGCTTGGCTGTGATGACTGAAGAAGGGAAAAAGTCCAATTTGCATAGTACATTTTTATAGATGGTTAGGCCTTTAAATGGATTAATAAAGTTTGGTACTTTTAAGAGCATGCATTTGTATTAAATGACAGGCATTCAAGTTAAAAATAAAATGAAAACAACATACACACACACTGATTAGAAACACGTACAATACCTATTTACCAAGGTTAAGGTCAAAGAGTTATTCTAGTCAAATAACCAAAACATCTGCACAGGAAAAGTGTTAAAATTTCACCAAATTATGTATCAAATCATTTTATGGGTCTCGTGGTACTGCTGAAATCCTTGAAGACTGGTGTTTGCTGAAAGAGCTTGCCAGCTTGGAACTCCAGCTAAAACTCTTTTAATAGTTATTCATTCACTTTCCAAGTAGGATGCTGTTCAAGCTCTTTACTTTAACTCTCCACCCCAATATTTTTCTATTAAATGATAGAAACTTTTTTTGTGACATGGTTTGACATGAGAATGACAGACATTGAAAAATACTACTTGCCTTCAAACCCAGAAAATTAAATTCTACCATTCAAATTTCATCCCAAAGAGGTTTTTGCCCATAGAGGAACCAAGCATTAAAGAATAAATTATGACTGGACTGGTGAGAGTACTTTTTTTTTTTTTTCAGTTTCTGGTTAAACAGAAAGATTTGTGACCTACTTATAATTCATTTTTTATACATTAGTGACAAAATGAAAAAGAAAACAATTTGCAACCGGATGATATTTTTCATTTTGAAATGAAAAAGATAAACATTTTAATTACATTAGTTTAAAATGAAAGTTACTTAATCTTGTCAAAAAAAAAATCTATTATTTTAGGACAAAGCAACTTAACTAATGAGACAAAAATTAACAAGATGTGACCCAAACTAACATTTTACGACTTTAAAAGGTTAAAACAAATAAAGGTCTTGGTCGCATTGGAAAACGTTACTTTGAGCTACTTCTGTCAATAGGTCAAAATTGTCATGGCATCCTCTTGGATAAGAACTGTGGTGTAAATGCAAATAACACTTCCATTTTGTGAAACAATGTAATTAACAAAAAAAGAAAGAAAGTACCTGTAATCTGCCAGTATCTAAATTAATTATATTGATAGTTAACAGCAGCAGATATGGTCTCAGTCTAATATTCCCTACTACTCTTTCGTGCTGTGATTTGAACATCTGAATGACAAACCGAAATTTTACCTTCTTTTATTTTTTCCAGTAATTCAAGGCACTTAATACTATTTTTGTGTATAGCTTTACCTACAGAAAATTACATTACTCAGGATTTTACTTTTATAAGCACACAATGAAAAAGGAACATGCGTTTCCATTACTTAAAGTTCCCGTATTACATGTTCAAATACAGGATGGGTATATACTGCTTAAAACCATATGTTACAGAATATGTTAGATTTCTTTCCAAAGAAAAACATTTCATCAGTAACTGAATGTGAATCTTCAAAACATAGGGAAAGAATCTTCAAAAAAGGTGACATTCAAGAAAAATACAAAGCACAAGGTATGAAGAGGGCCAAGACCTCCCTCAGTCCCTAGAATATGACTGAAAAAGCTTGCTTAGTGCAAGCATCATGTTCTCCGTCTTTTAAACAATTAAACATCATGTCTATGTAGAAACACTAGTATTATAGAATTGGACGTAGCGATCACTTTAGCTAATAATACTTGACTAAGGCTTTGAAAGACAGGTAACTAAGTTATTAATCAAAATAATAAATAAGTATACAAAGGCATTGATTAACAGTATTTTAAAGGTGATAATAGCAGAAATTTCAGTCTTAGCAGAGCCTCTTGTCTTAGCAAAATTAAATTCAGGCCTAGGGAGCACTGTTGCTTGGAGAGCACTACCAGTAATGCCCTGCAGGGAAGTCAGTGCAGCCAGGGGTCCAATTTGCCTTGGTACCTCCGGTTCCAACATTAATACTCCAGCTGTTTCCAGCTGTGTTCAGCATGCACACAGTGAGACTCTAAGTTACGACACTAAGCTTTGTTTCATAGCTTGCATTTGGAACGAGATTGCAAAGGGTTAGCCAAATGTTAGTCAGGTGGTGTCTGCTTTGGTTGCATAAGTTACTGTGAAAATCTGGGAATCCCTGAGAAAGTCAAAGGAAACTGCCTTGTGGGCGTCGCTTCAAAGTGCTGGGATGGACAGTGTGCTGGATTCTTTTTCCCAACAGCATCTAAATTTATCTCCATTGTTCTTTTTCTTTTTTTTTTTCTGCTTAGTACTAAACCTGGATACCAGCCAACGAGGGACAACAATATCTTGACAGAGAACCTCATGCATCCCACACGGGTCATCTACATTGTCTGGGATCCATGTGCATCAGAGATTACAACGTGGAAAACAAAAGAATTACGCAACAGAGAGGTCTTGATGAGAGTAAACAAGAGAAACGTGACTTACTGCTGAAGCGCTTTCCTGCCTGTAGTTGAAGCAGAGGGGCAAGAGGAGGTCCACCCTTCGAATCTTCTCAGACAGTAACATAAAAAAAGCAGCAAATAAGCAACTGGAGTCTCATGTACTGTTGTCTGTTGTTTCTGTTTAGTCAGTACTGTTCCTTGGAGCAGAGATAAAGGAGTATATCATATGCAATTTCATACAAAAGCATGCATTTGTTTTAAGATCCAGTTGATAACATTGATAAAGTCTTAGGTAAATTAAAAGTGTGTTACCAAAGTCAATGCTGGTTTACTCAAAAGGAAATTCAACCATACCCGTGAGAGAGCTTGACTGAGAGGAAGACTGTGGGACCATTAAAATCCTACTCTGTTCTGAAAGAGGTCACTTGGCCTCATGTTAGCCATCAGAGTGGTGTGGACAGCTTAAGCTGGCTCAGAGCCCTTGGCACAACTTCCCTCTCTAAGTACCTGCTTGGGGAATAGTTCAGCTCGCCAAGGCTTAGCAGCCTTAGCAAGCCTTACCTCCCCAGTCTAAAACACATGTGCCCATGTGGTTTTCCCCTTTATTTGGCACCTGTGAGGCTGCATCTGCACTCTCCAGTTTTATGGACCCCTCTGCAAGACAAATATTGAGAGACTAGAGCAAGTCCAGAGAAGAGGCAACAAGACGAGTGCATGGCATATGAGGAGAGATCGAGAGAACTGGGTTTGTTCAGTCTTGAGAGGAGAAGGTGAAGGGGAAATCTTACTGCTCTCTGCAGCTGTCAAATGGCAGGATGGAGAAACAACAAAGCCAGGCTCTTTCTGGGGTAAGAGCACTGGAGATCTCATGCACTGATGACATGAGAAATGATGGACACAAGTTGGAAAACAGTAAATTCTTTTTAGATGTCAGAGGGGGAAAAATGTACCATGGAGATGGTCAGATGCCTGAGTAGGTTGCCTAGAAAGGTTGTGGAATCACTGCCTTTGGAGAAAAATTGACTAGGCAAGTCTCCCACCAGCCTGATCTAACTAAGCCTGCTTTGTGCAGGGGGCGGGAGATGACAACCTCAGGAAGTTCCTTCCAACCTCAATTTTTCTGTGATTCTGTGACTCTACAAAAGGAAAGAGCAACAGACGAAGGCCTGCTGTAACCTCATAGTTGGAGCATTTGGTTTGCAAGAGGCAATCTGAATTCTGGTCCACAGAACCAAATGTCTACTTATATATGTGTATCTATACACACACAGACACCAGAGGAGGTGTTAAAGCTCTGTTAAAGACAGTAGACAAGAATGAGTCACTCCCTTTTAAAATGCCCTATTTTCTCACCTCCTGGACAGAGCTTGCATTCTGGGCTGCAGATTACATGAAGATAAGTACCTCTAGAAAATGCAAGAGAGAAAAACAGTGAGTGGGGTTTGAGACATATCCCCAGCTTTCCAACTGGTTAAACTTAGGCAGAATTACACCCATTTACTGACCCCAGGTAGCTCCCTCTCTCTATGCCAAGATGCCTAATTTTCTCCATGCTTTTGTAGAAGAAGCCTATGTAGCTTGTTCCCACACAAAACTTTGGGTGCCTTAATTGAACTGGCACTTATTAGATTTCTTACAAACATATCAATAGTCTTGAAAAGTTTCTGCCTTCTGTGAATTAAATTCACAAGCTTTCACCTGTTATACAGCCAATTTCTAATACACTTTACAAAAAGGCATTTTAACCCCTTGATCTTCAAGTTACTAGATGCTATAGTATTTAAATTATCAAAGTAGACACTAACTCGTTCAGAGATAGCCCAATCTTTATACAAACACGTCTTATTTGAGATCATTGTTCTCTTGCAGTCTCCCCATAAGTGTGTATTATCTGTTATCTCTTGTCTTACAATGTATTCTCTTGAGAAACCGTGAAAGGGAAAACTAATTTCCAATTCTGTGCTTTTTTTTAAAGACATCACCACATGAGGTCTTTGTTAGGGCTGCAGGCCCCAGGTGCTGCAGTTACATGATATTATTTTATTATAATCATTGATATTATTATAGACTTTGTAAGAGAGAGGGAGATATAATTACCAAATTCCACAGGAAGATAGTACAGTCAGTGAGGATGGAAGTGTAAGGAAATAGTTTCAAGAAAAGGGACAACTGATTTTATATCTTATTAAAAATAGGTGTCAGCATTTCAACTGCTCATATACCCATATATACAGACTAGATTTCACCTATGCAAAAGCCTGAAAATGCGCTCAGCATGAAAATAATATTTTGCACAAGCAAATCTATTGTAAATCATTGAAAACAGATTTTCACTTTTGGTCCATCTAATTAATTATTGAAATAATGCTTCTCTTACTGTTCTTACCATTCTCACTGAGTGTGGAGATTCTGAACTACATATTGCTCGTGAATTAGTACTGAATTTGACACTAGTGATATAAGAAAGTAAAGGTAGATGTGTAAGATATTTCATGCAGGTAGGAAATGCCGATATGTTACAGAACAAAATAAATTTCCCACCATGACAGATAGGTTGGAGCCTCTTTCCAAACTATAGCCGAAGTCTCTATCTTAATGTCACTAATCATATTAGCTAAATATCACAGCAGGTAAAATGAGTTTTCAATAACACTGCTGAGCAATTTTCCAGCTAGTTTCATGCTTGGGATAATCTTATTTTTTTCTTTGTAAGTTTTGCATGGATATACTGGGGCAATTATCTTCAGGCATTCGGAAACTAAGCTAGCACAGCAGCTTGCCAGTCTGCCTTAGTGTGACCCACTGTGGTGTTTATGTTCTGCATGCCAGTTGTTATTAGCTTACATGTGCGTGGAATACCATTTTCCTCTTTATTTGTTTAACATAATGGTATACCATGGGGAGTGTTTTACAGAAGGGACAGGATCTGAATATAAAGGCCTTCCTTCAAAGCAGGGATTTATTATCCATATACAGGAAATTTCACTCATTGCTCCCATTTGATTTAATTTATGAACACCAAAATATATATCATGGAGGAGTTTAAAGATTAATAGATAATGGAGAAAATAATTGCAATTATCTTCTGAGCAACCACAGTTTGCTCAGTGTTGGATAAATATTTTCCTAATCTGAGGTATTTGTATGATAAAGGTCAGATTAAGACTGTCCACCACAGGAGAGGATAAATTTCACAGTAAATTTCTCAGTAAATTCAACAAGTGCAGGCACCCTGTGCTCAGTCTCCTCCTCTTAACACTGTGATTACGTCTCTCTCAGAGGTAGGGCTGACCTAAATGTCTCTTTACTTCCTCACCATAAAGCTGTCTCCAGTCCATCCCTTGAGCCAGGCACAATGAGTCAGGTCAGAGAACCACCCAGGTTTAAAAAAAAAAAAAAAGAAAACTAAAACCCTCACAAAAGAAAAGTTACTTTCCCTTTATCCTAGTTCAGTGCTTACTCTGCCTCATAAACAATTGTACCAGAGCAACACAGGGAGCAACGCAAGAGAGAAACAATAAAGCAGGCACAGCACGATAAGGGCTGTTTATGTCCACAAAACTGCAGAAAAATGTGCAGGGAAGCAGGACCCAAAAAGAGAGAAAATAGAAAGGTGTCTTGTCCTCAGATTTTCACAGAATTTGAAGTTTTCATTAAAAAGAGAGATGATATCCTGAAATGAATGAGGAAATGGAAGCCATTCTGCATCAGGTCATACAGCAAGACTACACACTCCAGGCCAGATGAGGGAAGAGAGCAAGCCCATGGAAAGGGACTGCAGACGCATAGAGGTCTCATCGTTCTGCTGTTTTCTCCATTCAGTACAGAAGGCATAACTCCCTGCACTGCACTGAGAACATGCAGGCTCCAGTCCTGCAGCAGAGGAGAGGACAAGTTGCCCAAAACCACCTGCCGCTCTTGAGACACAGACCTACAGCTATGTGTAGAGGAGTCTGCTCCTTTGGGGCCTGCCATTGGCGACTACTTATATTAATGCCTCAACTTTGCCCAAGCACACCAAGAAAAGTGCCAGACCAAAGGAGTAAAGTAAAAACTTCAGGGCTAGAGAATGTGAACAGCCTTGCTCAAGTGAACTGTATTAATTAAAAAAAAAAAGACCCAAAATATCCACAACTTGGGAAAGGACTAATAACGCAGCAAGAAACAATTTTTTTTTTTTCCATTCTAGTGTTACTCCACCTTTCATCCCAGAATCTAGGAAGTTTCAGTCTAATCATGCAGTTCATGATTAGACTGAATCCTAAATCCTCTGTAGGATCTGGCAAAAAATGGGAGGAAAATGGGGTTTGGCCTAATGTCCCTCATCATATGCGAGGATACACTTACACAGAAGGCCGCAACAGTTCAATCAGTGCTGATATGCTTTGAAATATAATTATAATTATGCATATTTCATTCATTTTATGTTGTGGGTTAAATGTTAAAAGACAACACAGAGAAAATGCTTTAGGAAGCGATTTGAATAAAGACAAGCGGTTAAATTGCTAAATGTAAAGAAATTAAGAGATCCTGAAACATGCATGATTGTAAACACCGCAATGGGCAGAGCCCCTCTAATTTTGACCCACACCTGCCTCTTAGTCTAATGTGAGACTCCAAACCCCAAAAGCCCAGTTTCCAACAGATTTGTATCACATGGTTCTTTTCTGGTTTAACTGAATTAGAATAAAACAGTAAGTTAATTTTTATAAATACTTTTTATATACTGGGTAGTCCATGCAGCAGAAAGACAATTATATGTCCTAACTCTGGGGAAAACTTGAGTCAGCGTTTGTGCCTTATTACATGTCAGAGGACCAGACTGTCAGCTGTGACATCAGGTGTAGGTTTCTTGATCTCTAAAAAAAATTACAAAGAATGACTAGGAAGATTTTGTTTTGCTTTGATTTTTTTTTTGCCCCTCTCCAGTTAAGCCATTCATAACATACTTGTCCCAAGTTCTCTGATCTTTGCCTGAGTTCATGCCCCATCCCTTATCCTCACTGAGGGCATTAAGCAGGTTCTCCACTTGGCTGCTATTTTCGAGAACCATGTGAGAAGTCTGTCTTTCATACACCTACCTCACTGTCTGATTTGGAAGTTGGCCAGTGGATTCCAAAGTCATTAAGAAGAGAAAAATGAGAGTGAACAGAGTGACAGGCAACATGGTGATAGCTGCCTCACTTCTTTTGGAAACCAGACAAAAATAGATTCTTGCATATCCTAAATGCCAAAATTAAGTGGAAGGCAACTTTTCTGGGCTTCCGGTCTAAACGGAAACCAGATGTTCTAGGGTTATTTTCTCTGGTCCTTCAGAAAAGAGTTGTTTTGTCAGTAAGTTGCTTCCTCTGTCACGGCCTGAGACTTTTTCCGCTGGTATTCAAGTGCACTTAAGGCTGGAGGAGCAGCCAACAGACCTTTCTCCAGAATTTTGGAAGCTCATTATAAAAAAACATGTTCAGCACAAATAAGTGTGTACTCATATTTTTGAGTTTTAAATCCATTTTCTTCTCTCAGATAAGAACAGCCAAATCCTCAGCTTGTCTAAATCAGCACAGAATCATTCATCAGCACAGTGCCAATTTAAACCAACTGAGAGTCCTTGTATGCAAAACCAAATGGTTTCCCACACACATCAGGTTTGATAAGTTGTGCTGAAAAAAAGTGTGGAAGCCACTTCTTGTTTGAATGTTGCTATTGAAATAAAGAAACTGGTCCTAATTCACCAGCCTATTGATTTGCTCCTATAGACAATCAGGTGGCAATCCGCAAGGATGGGAATGTTGAGAAGATACTGGGGAAGGAAAGTATGCAAAAGGCCAAACTGAAAGAAAGCCAACTACGTGATATTTCAAAATAATTATTATCTGGTTTTATTTAAAAACAAAGTCACTCTTTAAAAAAATCTAGGATAATAGGCATCCCATCAGATTTTCTTCTGATGGGAAGATAAGAAAAAAAAATTTTAATGAGGAGGATAAACATATATTAATTTAACAGATTGTTATTACATTTTGGAGATGGCTAGCTCTAATTTAACACACTCCAGTTGGAAGAAGATGGATGCAACATGTTAATTTTACATGCTGAAAATTATCAAAAGACATTCCGACCATCAAGGAATCAATCTTCAGAGGTTTACACATGCATTTAACCTTACATGCTACAGTCATGAGACAAACCAGGATGGGTAAAAGTTGAGCTAACACCCCTTTCACAGGAAAAGGACTGTAACTGCTAAAACACAAGTATGCTTTGAATACAAGTCTTAATGTCAGTTCCAATGTCAATACAAGCAACAGTTCCTTACTCAAATGTGATAGGCCATATCAACATTCTTTCTGTCACTATTCTTTTACTTTTCTAGATCAAATATCACTACGAATTATCTATGAAGATTTTGGGGAGTTAGTGTATTTTCTTAGTTTCAAGGTGTATTTTTTTTCTTCATTTATTAAAAGTATTTCCTTTATTGAGAAGCAACATACAAACTGAAAGGCCATAACAACATAAATTATATGAAGTGCTAAACTATAAATTGCAAAATGTCTACTAGGCTATTGGGGGTACTAGAATGAGAAAATAAAATATATATACGTAGATCTGACAATATTTAACAAGCAAAAGAAGAATTTACGCACACAGAGGTAATAATGGATACAAAGAAATAACTACTCCTGAATTTTTTCATTTTTATTTATAAGGAAGTACATTTCACGTGTCCTAGCAGATCCTTTACAAAGATCATCACAGATACGTACGAACTTGGTGAAAAAACAACCCAAGATAAATGAATCTTACTTTAAGAAACATTAGGTCCTTCCAGAAATGTATTATTTATTTTGATTTATTCTACAATGATAGCAGTCTTTTGACATACTTGTTATGTGGCTGAAGAACATCACACTTGGATTTCTTGCTTCAATACGGAAGATGCATTGATATCCTAATAATAAGCATTCTAAAATGTCTTATTACTATGATAGGTCCACTGGCTTCTCAAGCCTCAACCCAGAAATGGAGACACTAATTTTCTTCTCATTAAGAGAGAATTTTCATAATGGTCCCT
This sequence comes from Tetrax tetrax, assembly GCA_009806455.1. NCBI lineage: Eukaryota > Metazoa > Chordata > Aves > Otidiformes > Otididae > Tetrax > Tetrax tetrax. The sequence goes on from WHYT01013262.1 coordinate 109,850, forward strand.
CCATTTTTTAAGGATCCCTCCTATGACTGTATTATTTCATGTAAAGTTGGCACTTATTCTTATTCTTCTTTATTGATTTGGGACCTAGCAATAGAAACAATCTTGTGATCTGCATTTTTTGTAACCTTCCGAAGAGTCATGGGGACACATATTGCACATGCAGGCTCTTTTTTATGACCATAGGCATTCGGTCTGAGGCAGCTCGGTTTGCTTTTTAAAAAATGGAGGCAAAACTATGCCTTATCTTATCGCGATGCTGTGCAGCTGCGCACAGATTGAGCCCATATTACTGTTAAAATGAAATTTGACAAGTGTAATGAACACAATATTAAATCAGGCAATTGCAAGACAAACATAAGCAGAAAAATTGTAGTTTTTTTAAACTACAATTTTTCTGCTTATGTTTTAGTGACCAAATTATGCAGTCTGTAAAGGGTATTCCTATACATGTACCCTCCTTATCAGTTGTTCAAGTTCATTTTTAGGTTAAATTAGCATTTCAGTAGCAAAAATGTCAATATAATAGGGAACTAAATTGCACAGGAGTCATAACAGATTTAAGTCTTCTAATACCTCTACAAAATTTTGGAATATCACAAAGTTTCAGAACGATGGGGAAAATTTATCTGAGAAATGTTTCCTGACAGATAGAAATCGACTTGTCTCTACCAGTGTCCAAGATGAGACCCAGAAGGAATGGCTCTACTTAAAATTGAAGGTAGAAAGCACAAGCAAGCTAGGACAGGGAAGGCATACAAGGAGAAGTATCACTCTAAACTTGATTAAAATGCCTACTCATTACCTCATGCCTTCACTACTAGCTGTCATTGGAGACATGACTCTGGGCTAGACAGCTTGTTCTGACTGTGTTACGTCTATACAACTCAACGCATCTATTCCAGGAGATGATTGTTCACCTCCAGGCAGGTACTGTGGCATGCCTTCACATACATTACTTGGCTGTCCCCATCTCGAGTGGACTGGCCTCTTCCACACTGCACGGCATTTCCTATGGGTCTTCCCTCTGCCCCATGTTGGTGGCCACAGAACACAACATTTTTTGTGCGCACGTTTTTTTCCCAGTTCAAAGAGTTCAGACTATTGTGATATCAACTGTTCTATGCAGTAGCACAGCAGTTATATATCACATACTAAGGGAATTCTTGCAGGTCCTGAGGCATGATGTGAAGGATGTGGGGTGTTTAAGAGAGCAAATCTTGCCAGAAGTGTTAAATAACAAAATTATTTGAATTTTTTTCTATTTTTCCTATAATGAGGGACCTCTAAAGTGAACTATTCCTCAAACCATAGCTGGGTTTTGTCCGACAGAGAGCTATTATCATACTTCAAAAGGAAGTCAGGGAGTAAATTAATACTTCCAATCTGCAAGACTTCAGCCCATTTCACTCCGTGCAGTTTCATATATGGATGGATGAAACAATTACATGGTAGCTGTGAGAAGGAACAGGAGTATTTGGGACAGTATCCCAGTGACACATCTGTACTCAAGACTTTACTACCGGTCCTTTACCTCCACACACATGTCCTTGCTTCATTCATACCCGTATAAAAAGCATACCAGCATCTAGATGAAAATGACTTCTAAATGATGCAAATGGGTGCTCTGCTCAAATATTCAGAGCTAAGGATATCAGAGAGGGGAATGAGAGAAGTAACCTCATAGCACTCCTTCAGAAGCTTGTCAGATCAAGTCGTAGGGAAGCCATGGATATTCATATATATATATAAGCACAGTATCACTAAACAGAGACTATATACCATTACGGAAAATATATGCAAATGGATTGAACATGAGCAGCAGTATGCCATGTGAGATTGTACAATGAAACCACAAATGTAAATATTAAACTTTGCCTAGACAAGCACATCCCTGGTGCAGGCAAGTTATTACTTCCTTAAATACTATTTACCAATGTCTAACTACAGTAACCAAATGTTTGGTTTGAACACATATTTTAACGGTTGCCTTAGCTCAGCTATTCCAGTAGCCCTATCTTGAACAAAACCCCAGCCTAGACAAAACCTGCAGCTAGGAATTTTTGGGGAGGGACTTCATGCATCTGTACAAAGCATTGAGGCTGAAGACCTGACTAGAAGTGCTGGTGGGTGACTGCAATTTAAGTGATTCTTATAGTTCTGTTTAATTGCACTGTTCAGGTAAGATTTCATACTTTACTGGAAGCCTCTGTTTATACCAATTTGTTGAGCATAAAATAACGCAAGTTATTTTTCAAAAATATTTTTCCAAGATGTGGACTGACTACATTAGTGAATAAAGACTGGAATAGGGAAAAAAAAAAACAACCCAAAAAACCATAAATAAAAAATCAAACAATAAAATGAGGGGGAGGGGGTGTGTGATTGAAGTTAAAAAGTACATAAATCACTTCAGAAATATAATTTGCAAATTCATTGTGTAAAGTAATTAATCAAAGCATGGCTGAGTTATAGTACTTGAGAGACTTTGATCTGACAACTGGAAGAAATATAAAGAAACTACTGGGTATCAAGCTACAGTGTTAGGATGTAAAATGTTTCTCCATGCTAGTCACAAGTTTAATTGCTTCTTTTTTTCCACTGACAGACCCAAATTAAAATAAATGGGCCACATCGAGACAAATTTCGATGCATGGAGCGCTTAAGAATATATTGTTCCCATAGTACAGGAATACCATGGAATTTATTAATAAAGCTGTTCCATTTTTTTCTTTCACTGGTAGTTGTATTGGGAACATAAAATGGAATACATAACAAGTGCTTAACATTTTCTATTTTAGATGCTTAATTTAGAGATTTCAAATTGTTGGTTTTGTTTTTACAAGAGAATATATCTACCCAGATTTACAGGAGCATGTGACAAGAAAAATAGCTATGGTAAAAGAACAGAGACAGTAGTCAAATATTAACTGAACTGCCTTAATACTGTCATTCCTTACTCTCAATATGAAAAAATTCATTTTGAGTAACACACAGAGATTGTTCTGCTTATCTGTGTAGTTTTGAAATTTCTCAAAGTGACTCAAGATACTTTTAAAGTAACTAAATGCATGTTTAGAATGACTAATTACAAGAATAAAAATGAAAATATAAAATATTTCTTGTAAAATGTATGCAAATCTATGTTACAAAGTTTAGGTTTTTAGGAAGTAAATGACACTATTGCTAAAAGAAATTATTAAGTCAGTATGTACTGCTACCATAGCCTGTGAAACATGGCTGGAGATGGTCCATCATCCTGGAAATCACATCAATAACCATGCAGTCAGAAACTGAGTCAGGATCAGCATACCCAGGGTCAACGTTTCTATTCATTTGCCTTAAATGAAAGGCCACAAAGCTGAACAGAAGTGTCATTCTTACATCACCCGTGTTACGACTTTATTGCCTAATCTGTATCCAATAGTATGGATGATTATGATGTATCCAAAAAAGCAGACAAATTAATAGCAATATATGAGAGCATTCCCCCTACCACCCTAATCCTGGCTGACAGGAAGAGCTTGTGAATTGCTCTTTAATCTCCAGGGTTATGATCTCACTCTTTCCCTTTCCTCTTTCTCATCCTCCCAAAGCTACCTTCCAGTATATTTCTCCCTCTGTTTCACACAGTCTCTTACCTTATCTTCACAGTTTTCTGCCCTGAGTTATCTGTACATAGTAATCAGCAGAAACAACACATAATTGCTTATGTTAATGAAGAAGTAGGAAAAAAATCCTCCTTTTCTTCCATTGGAGTGGCCAGCCAAATACAGATGCTTCATTGGCTGCTGCTGTTGTTATACGCCATAACTGCTCTGCGTATGCTACACAAAAGGGCAGGGAAGGGGCCTCATTCTCCTGTCCCCGCTGACTAAATTGCATGAGCGATTATGCAATCTTACAGCAGTGGGCTACAGAAATACTCCTTTTTGTGCATGTGTTGGCAGTGCCTGTGGGTAGGCTGGAGTTGTGGGAAAAAGGTGAACTATGTAAGAGAAGGAGAGTAGTAGTTACTCTACTAGCACTTCTGGGAAACACACCTAAAAGTCAGGCAATTCAGAAGGTGTGAACATCTTATTTCTGTGTGATTCACTAGTGAAATTATCCTTAAATAGGGTTGTTTTAAAGCAGATCCTTCATTCTTAAGAGTCTGAGACTTCAAGGTCCCCAGCACCTGGGATGCACTGGCATCTTCAGATCTTATTTACTTCAGAGCAATGAAGGAGTCAGAAACTCACATGGACTATCAAGCCTGAAGTATCAGTCCTAAAGCAAAAAAGTATAATCTTTCTTTCTGCAGACAAAACCGAAACACAATGTTAAAGTAATGAAATGTCTCAATTGCAGTTCTAGACACAATGTGCTTTGCAAGCCACAGCCTCACCGTATCCTTCCTGAGGCCCTGCTTCCTTCCAGACATTGGTGCTCATTTGCAGGCGCCCGATTTCAGCTCTCAGACTATGATTTGCTGAGTTATCGTGTCACCAAAACTTTGTTTTGCAATCCACCCGTTCCCACGACTTTCCAAAGGTTGCCTTGATCTCTTGCAAGGCTAGGAAAGACAGTACAGAAAGGGTGACAGGAAAAGCAGAGCCTGTTTGGAAATAAATAAAATAAAAAAAAATAAAAAAAAAAAAAAAAAAAAGATGTGAAACAAAACTCTTGACTCCTTCCTTGGTTTACATAGATCCATATAAACAAACAAGATTAGGCAAGACCATCCCTCAGATGGGATGTACTCTTGTCCATACAAGTTTCTTTAAAACGTATACTTATGTCTAAAATCCTAAGACATGAGTAATGATTTTCTTTTCCAAGATTTCCTTGTCTTCCACATAAGTTCACTCAGAAAAAAAAAAAACATGCAAAAACAACATATCTTTTAATTCATGATGAGGAACTAATTAAGTAGTTTTCCAGAAAAACTTCAGTAGGGAAAGAAGGATTGCAAGGATGCTTGAAAAATAAAACAGACAGTCCAAAACATCATTAGCCCCAGTTATATTTTTTGGAAATTCATTCTTATGCACTTTCTTCACTACCTTACACATAGAGGGAAGATTATGTGACTGTAGCCTCCTTCCTCCTGCCTCAATTTCATTTTCTTTCAATAAATATGTTTACTGTGAGAAGACAGAATAGATGCATTTGATTCAGAAGACAAACCTGGAGGGAGGATGTAGAGAAGCAGGAAAGCGGTGAAAAGCAGGCAGAATAAAGAGCTTTGTGAATAAAAGGAAAAGGTAAAGGGACACAAGAAAGTAAACTGAAGAAAGGAGAAATGTTGAAATATCATATCAAATGTTGAAATATCATATCAAATGGCAGAGAATATTTTTTTATAACAGCCTAAGTTTAGCTTCAAAGGACAATGTCTAAACATTGCATTAACTAGCAGTGAGAGCTTTATTCTGTCTGTATAAATAAAACTCATAAGCACTGGTACCTCCATATCCAGTATTTTTTTAATTTTCTGATCCATTTCTTTTTATCTGTCACAAAGAGATGTAATATTCTTCTGTGTTGGATGAAGCACTTTGAACTTTTATAAATTCTTACATTGTCTTATTGCAAGTAATGTGAGTGTTACATATATCTGCAGATATTTGATCCTCATTTTCCTTCTATTGACATTCAAACTACGTAATCCTCATTTCTTACACAAAAATGAACAATGTCCACAAAAGCGAGCGTCTGTTTCTTTCACTTCACTTTACTAGCATGTTATTTCCAGAATCTTGTGTCCTCTATCCACTTTTGCTTGAAGGAAATGAAAAATTACTGATACGATTGCTAGGAATTCTTCTCCTGTAACTACCTTGAGGCTCCTTGAAGTCACTCATTAGCTGTGAAGTATCCAGTGGAATCAAGTCGTGCCGAGGGCATACACCATCATCCCTGGTTCTCCACTTTCTGAATTAGGAGCCTATATGACAAAAATATCGAGCCTTATGAAAAGTATTATTGCTCATTCTTTAAATAAAGTCTTCAGGAAAGATCATCTCTCTGCTGTGGATACATGTAATTTGTTTCTTTTAGTTCTAAAATTGAGTAGTTTTCCACAAAATATGTGTCATCACCTGGATCTAAGAAGTCATATCATTCGGTTTCTGTACTGAGGACGTGGTAAAAACTGAAAACTTCAAACAGCACAGATCCAATCCCGTTTTCTGTCCTTTTCCCTCATAGTCACAGCTTGCTCTTCCTCAATACTCTCTGATTACTGTTCCATGGGGTTCCATGTTGCTCCTCCTTGAAACTGAGCTGCTGACATTTCTTAAATCTGGTCGTCCAAGATTTTTTTTTTTTTTTGGCATCCAAACATTCATGCGAAATTTTAAAAATAAAATTTCCAATGTTCTTGTGACATTCTCTACAGGAACAAATTTTGTGGTCCTCATCTTACAGTTAGAAAACAGAAAAAGAAAGATTAATGCTATAAGCCCAAAGTCAAACATGGGAAAACTGTGGTTGCATGTGAAACAGTGCCTGAAAGCCTTGGGCAGCATCCCCTCCTCCTCATCCTCTTAGGTTAGGCTTACAACTTAAGCCTGTGAAAAAAAATATTTAATTGGCACTGAAAAGCATTCTCTGTGCTGGTATGTCATACTGCAGAAAAAAACCAGAAGACATTAGAAATTTGAGATTCAGAGGTGTGAGATCTGCAAGCACTTAGAAGTAGAAGGAAGCAGGAGGGGGAGCTCTCAGTACACCGGCCAAGGATGAAGGCACGCTCCAGCGCAGCAATGTTTCCCAAGCCGGGAAAGGAGGATCAGCTCTCCCTTTTGCTTTCAGCTGGGAAAAAGGAACAGTCTTTCTCACCTGCAGGGTCTGACCCTCGGCATTTACTGGCAGAATAGTTTTCTTAAAAGTTGCATTTTCCCTTAATCAAAAGCTTGCTTCATCACTGGTAATAAGTAGTACATTGTTTGTTGTATTACACAGGAAAAACTGAGCTAATTATCTTCTCATCTTTGCCTTTTTTGATAAAAAATATAAAATCTAACTTGATCCAGCAAGTAACTCCAGCAAACAGCTGGAGAAAGAGCAACATCAGTAAAAAGTCAGGGATCCAAGAAGTGTTGCACAGCAAGAGAGCCACACACAACTGCTTTCTGCCTCATTTTCTCTCCTTAGTTCCTATGTTTGCAGCTCTGCACCTCAACCTTCTCCTGCCCTATGGCCCTATATGCCAAATGCAAATCATGCCTTGATCTGTGATCTACTGATGACAAGATCGCCCCTAGAAATCACATTTCCTCTTTGCAGCTCTTTCCCCATTTATTGCAAGGTGCTGCACTCACTCACTCACTCAACTTGAAATCAAGTAGAGACACTTGGGATGTCTGAAAAGGAAACAACTAATTATAGAGTAGCTACATATGCAAGTAATAAGGCAAAGAAGTTAATTTTATAAGCAAAACTGAAATACTATTGAAATCAGTCAGGAATAATTCATCCAGCCATTGCAGCCTAGCAATTTTACAGTAGGTAACAAGAAGAACACGCAGAAGGATTGAAACTAAGGTTTAATAGACATGGGACAGCCTAGAAAGGTAGACTGTATATATTTTGAATCATCACCTATCATAAATTTGTAATAAAGCAGGAGGATTTCTAGAGTAATAACCCTGGCAACACATGTATGACCCAGAAAAAAAAAACTTTAAATGGTTCTAAAATTACCTAATTTTACTTGTCTGGTAATTCTGCAAGTATTATACCTTCAAAAGAGAAAACAATGGGACATTTTCTATTGTTCTATTATGAATTGGATTTGGGCCACAGAATACTGTAAAATCAATAGATTTTAGGTAAGCTACAACAAAGAGAAAGGCTTAGAGAATGATAATGAATAAAAACAATACTTGAGACCAATCAGCACTGAATGTTGATTAATAAATACTTACCAATGGTTCATGATTGTTCTCTGAAGTTAGAAAAGAGGAGTTGAAATAAGTCAAATGGTAATAAAAGTTAGAAATCTGAATAGATAGAAGAAAAAGAGTTCCTAGGATGGTCCAGGGAATAAAAGAAGATTTAGATGAGGCTTGCTTAATTTAGCAAACTAGATGCTGAGAAACAAGCATACACTAGAGAAGACAAAGAGCTAGTAAAGCTGAAAAATCAAAGTTCATCCAAGAATGATTAAAAAAAAAAATAGTCTTGGGTAAGATTAGACTGGAAAATTAGAAGAAGGTTTGTAATTGCCAGAGAAGTAAGACAGCAGCTTAACTACTTTTAAGATCAAACTGGGTAAGTTTCTAAAAGTAATTATACAACGTGGCTGCCAGCAACGGCAGAGAGCTGTTACCCAGGAGGTCGTAGCTGCTCCTCATCACCCAGGATGTCCTTTCTTATCTCATTTCCTTACCAAACAGAGACCTCTCAGTGCTGGTTGTTATTCCATGAACAGAAAAAGAGACTAAACTTGTCAAATGCACTTTTGAAGTAAATGATCCACTGCAAATTATTCACTAGTTTTATTATACTTCTATAACTCATGTAGTGAATGAAATTAATCTAATATTAATGAATTCTCTTAGTAGGACTAAATTAAAGATTTGTTGTTAAGTACTCAAATGACACACATTAGATTCTCAAAGAACGCTGGTTATTATTTACTCCCCTGACATTAAGATTTTGCAATTTTCTTTTTTTTTTTTCCTGAGACACATATTTTCCATCAAGGATTTACATAAAAACTTCTAAAGTTAAAATGTACTTTAAAAGTAACAACTGCTGGATCAAAACCTGTATGTACTGATACATGCTCAAGGCACTCCACTGAGCCCAGCATCCAGCCTCTCTGATGGAAGCTATCTATATATGATGAAAAGTATACATACAAAATATTATAGGGAAAGATCTAAATTGTGATTTCAAAGTTGTAGATAAACAAACACAATAGTCTTATTTACCAGTGGAAATGAAAGACAGAACATCAGTAATGTAAAACATCAAATGTTGTGGCAAAAGCAGTGACCACACTAGATCAATTGGGAAATGCCTGCAGATAGATCTGAAAACTGAGAAACAGAAGCTCTATATTGTGACTTAAAGGAAGGATCTAGAAGGTTGCTTTGGAAAAAGATCTGAAAAATGCTCAACCACTAAACAAAGAATATCCAAAAGCATACAAAAAGAATTTGTAGTTAGCTAAAAATTACAGAAAAGTCAAAGGGAAAGCAAAGCAGATTGATTGTAAAAATTCCAGTTTTGAGATGGAAAACCAAAATGTTGTTAGCGATACAAGAAAGCAAAATTTCTTCCACAGTGGATGATTTCCATTTTCTTTCCCAGCTTTGAAACATTTTGACCAAAAACTGCATATATGAGATGTTTTTGTTTTCAACCAAATTTTGAGTCAACCACAAATGAAAAAAAAAGTACTTATTTTCAGGCTATGAAGACGAAGCATCACTTTTGAATGGAATTGATAGCAGAATGGAGGAGGATAAACTGGGATCAGAGAAGGATGCTGAACCTTAATGAAGGGTCTGTTTCTCTTCACACCTGGGGACTTGTCATAGCTTCCTATGAATTTGCTAAATAGGGGGTTGAACTACAGGTCTGGGAGTGCGGGAGCTGGAGTTCAATGTTTAGCTATAATTAATTGATAGAACAGCTTTCAAGGAAAAGTTTTATTTTATTTACTTGTAATTGTCCCTCATTTTCTTTCTGATTTGGATCTGGCTTACTCATTGTGGTACACAGATAAGGAATTATCAGTTTGGTCATGCTGTTGTTGGGAACGACATGGTTTTTGTTTCATTTGCTCCTATCACCTGCAACCTGCTTGCTGCTGACACTGTTCCTGTATTTTGTTCAAGGATGGTTCAAGATATTAAGACAATACTAACAGCCTTAGGAGCAGGAACAGAGGCCAAGTATCAGGTACATGTTCCAGAGATTTTTTTCAGTTTGCTGCTCCCTCCTCACACACCAACAGTTGTTTATATTCTTGCAAAGCAGCAGAAATTTGGAAGGCCCCTTACTGAAACATGGTACAGAACAGCCTTTGGGTAGTAGCTGAGACATCCTGGAAACCTCTGAGCTCCTAGAAGCTAGAGCTCACATTTCCTGGGGTACCACACACGCTTTTTTGGTAAGGCTACTTTTTTTTCAACAGAGTTAATTCCTGGTGTTATGTGGAGTTCACGATCCAGACCAAACTTCAGGCACGTAGGTGTGAATCACTGAAATGAGTATGGGAATGCAATAGTTAGCCAGGTTTTCCACTTGTCCAAATCTTATGAATCTGCACAGCCCAAAGGCAGCCAAGTGGAGAAAGGAAAGAGCCTACCCTTAATCAGGGATACTCCATTTACAGCAATGTACCTTTAAAATTAATTATCCATTTGCAGATATGGGTCTTTGTGCTCTTTTGTTTACACTTACAAATTAAAAGAATTCTTTACCTAGCAAGTTTAAGAGATGCTACAGCTCTGCACGTGGAGTGACAAACAGAAAGAGAGAGAGGGAAATAAAACCTAAACGTGAAATGAGTCCCCTTGTTCCCTGTGAGAGAAGAGAGAGGGAAGTCAGGGTATGGGTCATTTGCAGATTTAGTTTTGGAGCTCATCGGGAGGCACGCAGCTACAGCTAAAATGGCTGCTATTAAAAAATCTTGGGTAGATGAGATGCATAGTAGATAAAGTGGTACCCAGTGTCTCCCTTGGAGCACTTTAACAACTCGGTTTGAATTCATAAGCATTCTGATTGTACATGTGCAAATGCTTCCATATAAAGGTTAGGCACCCATTGTTATTGCAGCGTCTGTTAAAAAAGATAGCCATATCGGTTGCTAGGAGATGGCAGACTTCTCCTGGAGAAAAATCACTCCTGATAAAAAAAAATGATTTTACATAAAGACCCTCTTAAATATAAATATCTTTGACAGCAGCGATTATTATTCACTGAGTTCCCTCACAACTGAATAAATGGCAGAAAAATATATTATTTGAATACCATTATATCCTAAAGTGTTAAATAGATTTTTCTCTCTTTTCTCCCCTCCCTTTTTTTGTTGCTCCGAAGTGATATTTGCTTCCAAGCTAAAATTGCTGCCTTCCTTTTTCTAAAGACCATTCCATGAAAGAAACATTTGGAGAACCGAGCTCAAAAATTGAACTCGCTTGTCTTCCCTTCCACCGTAAAACCAGCTTCGCTTAAAATGCATCGTACAGTAGGAGAAACACTTTATCGGGATGGAACTTGGATGCAAAATGATGAAAAAAACCTGCAGCAAATCTTCACAAATGGATGGCTGGGAGAAGGCAGGTGGGAGGCTGTGTCTCATGAAAGCAACCAACCACCCAATTTCATTTCAATAATGTTTGTCATTTTCTTCCTACTGGGGTGGCTGGAAGTACAGCTGCCCTATACTTGTGTCCATGTCCCCAGCTTTTGGTGAAAATGACCCTAACAAATAAAACATGAAACAAACGATATACTTGCTGTTTTAAACTTGTGTAGTCAATAAACGAAACAATCATCTTTCCTAATTTAGTGTGCTCAGACTTGCTATTGTGATCATGAGAACTCCCCAGCTGCAGAACACAAAGGCACGCTGCCTGCACAATATGGGGTTGCAGCAGCTGTGCCTTCCATTGACCGGAGCTGGGAGAAATGTGGATCAAATACCCACAATAAGAGATCGATGTTGTAAATATTAGCATGAGAAAGGGTGCACCAGACTCTGAGTGTGTCCTTTTTTTTGTGTGTGGTTGTAATAAAGTTTCTCAAGAATTTTGCATGCTGGGGGGGGTGTGCGTGTGTGTGCACATGTGTGTGAAGTGCCTCCAAATCAGGCAGCAGCATGTTTCCTTATACAAATATTGACAGGAATCCTTTGGTTTATTCGGAATTTTCCTGAGAAAGCTGCAACAATATGGTAATACCTCTCCACTACTTTTCACACAGTTGTTTCAACTGTTGGCACCAGGAAATCCTTATTGTTTTAATCAATAACACTTGGAGAGATGACATGTTTCTTTTTTTCTTTTAGTGACAGACACGGTGCATTTCCTCACACAAAGTTCTCATGAGAGACTTTTCATGCCGTGCCTAGTATATCCAACAGCAAATATGTACTTGCCAGAGGGCTGAAAGAAGGGGTCACTATTTCTTCCTCTCAAGTTTTCATCCTGATACTTTATGCTTCATTGCTGTACTTTCAAAATCAGAAATGACCCCAAGAAAAGCAATGAGACTACTGTCAATGGTTACAATGAAACATCTGAGGAATATTTGGAAGATCAGGAATGAAGCTTTGAATTTAACCTTGATGCTGCTTTCCTCCTCAATCTCCTTCCTACTGCTTACACTTGAACAAAAACCATACAGTAATGCTTTAAGTGAATTCTTTAATGCTTTACATTAATTACAGACTTGATTAAAGTTATTAAAGTAATTTGAATGTAATATGTGTATACCCAACTCATATATGATGATGAATGTCATTACAGCACCATACTTTGCTCTGAACTGGGTATAGTATCTAGCACAAACAGAAAGGAGACATAAGAAATGTCTTCTCTTAAGGCATGTGGAAAAGAACTCTGTCACTGTGCTGGTGACAGTAAGAAATACTCCATATCCACTGCTTAGAAAACAGGCAGGACCCTCCCTACCTGTTCCCACACATCCCAGGCAAAGAAGGAATTCACCACCCCCAGCACTTGTCAATGTTTAGGACCAACTCGGAAAATATATATGTGTTCATCACCCAGCATAATGAATAACTGTGCAAAATAAACATTTCTGACTTCAAACTTTTACAACTTAACTCATGCCCTTTAAAGAGCTTAATTGCAGCAGCTGCACATCTACTGATCTGCTGCAGCTTATGTGTTGTGACATCCTCTCCATTCTTTTTTTTCTGCCTTGATCAAGTAAATTTGTAGCTTCCAAGCTTCATTCAGTTAAGTATTGCAAAGCAAACAACATTTTGTGCTTTCTGAGGGTTTTTTTTTTTCCCCGTTTATCCTCTTTCCATGATTAAGGCTTCCTGTTTATCTCTCATAGACCTTGGTATCATCCTTCAGTCCCAAACTTCCTCTTTCTGCACCATCCTGTACCACTCCAGACAGGACAAACTTTGACTTCAGCTTTAATGAAGGTGGGATTAAATCCCAAATTTTAGTTGTTTCACAAGGCTCAAGCCTATGAGTTGCTGAACGCATTTTGCTCTCTTTGATGTTTGAGTGTAAGTGACTGCACTCTGACCCACAGCTCTTTAGCTGGGGCATAAAATGCACTAGAAGCATCTCATCCTATTTTGTTGGTAAAAAAACCAATGTGCGTATCTGATGGAAGCAGCAGTAAAGCATATTTTGGTTTCAGAAAAGATACAGGTATGACATGGAGCATACAAACGGTTGGATTGCCAGCTTTTTTCAAACTCTGAACTCATTTCTCTGTTTTGAACAGGACTAGTCTTAAGAGAAGTTCTCAAACAGCCAGTTCAAGCAGGGAAAAATCATTACTGGCACTTAGACCTTACAGTAACATAACCAAAGAGTATCATCATTTTTCCATTCTGCTAAGTCATAAATCAGGCACTAGGTGAAAGCCTGAAGACAGCTATTTTTTAGAACAGTTCTAATCAACTGGGGTTTTTTTGGGTGAATGCAGGGCCTAATTCCCTAAAACAATGTTTAAGAGCAAATACTTGTACTTATAAGCAGCAAAAATCACGGTCATTTTCCTGGAAATTCTTCAAAAAGACAAAACTGTGAGTGGTAAGTTATTATAACTATGCTGTAAGATTAATTAGGACCTTTTTTAAAGGTTTATAAACTGAAAAAAAAATTAAATCATGCATAGCACTTTGTGTATTTGTCAGACAAATTCAACAGTGAAAAACATACAATAAATAGAAAGGAGAAAGAAAGCAATGTATCAGGAAAAATACCTACAGCAGTAAAGATTACCTTCACTTTTTTTTTTTTTTAATGCACATAATAGATTAATTATTGCTTCACATACAGAAGCAACTTTGAACAATGGGACTGTGACTGTAAAATGTTGTTGAAGCAGCACTTGGTAAGACATGTCCATGTTAACCTTCAACAACTTTTTTTTTCTGAAATTCCTTTAAAAAATAAAGAAAAGAAGAAACAACTCTAGAGATGGAGGAAATACCTGGTTTTGTGTTGTAGTCAATCATGAAAATTAAGAAACACATTTTAAACCGTCTTGAACTACAGCCCATATGACTATGATAGACATTTGGCTCTTGTGTCACTGGTGTTTAATGCCGATTCTCTGACTAATAAATGCACGTAGCTGGCAAGGACACAGCTGGGTGCATGGCTGGATACAGCACAAAATTTTCAAAGTGTTAGGAATGGTAAAATTACCTTTGACTTCAGTATAATAGGACATACTTCACTTAAATAACTGACTCGCAAAACTTTTGACATTTATCCCATTCATCTCTTTAAAAATAAGTTTAATTAGTTGAACTTGATCCAGACAACTTAAAAAAATTACAATAAAAATAAATAAATCCCCTGATATCTCCATTTTACTAGCAATAAATAAAGAAAAGTCTGAATTTAAATGCTAGCTTTGACCCCTACTCCTGGTGCAAAGTTAATGTGAAAAAAAAAAAAAAAAAGAAAGAAAGAGAATCCAGTGCGTCTTTTATCAAAAGTCAATTCAAAGCTTGATATAAAGTTCAAACCTTTTGCAGCATACATTATCATTAAGATGAAATATTTAGTGGCTCTGTATTCCGGTCATCTTTTGACAATAACCTACAATGTCTCACAGGTGGCAGGTGCTGGAGAAGTCAGTCAATTATTAAAGAATATCTCATTTTTCAGGAAGAAGGGCTGAAAACTGCTAATTTGTATTAGCATGCCATCAATTAAATTGCATGTTCCATTTTAAAGTCCTGAACAAATTCCATAAACATTAAAAATTTTAGCTGCTTTGAATCTTTTACAGTAGCAGCTTTATTAAACCTTGAAACACTGCTATTTAATAGCCATCCCCATCTCTCCTAGTCCTAGTGAATGGGTATAACTCTTTGTCCTGTAGACAATAGGAATTCACACTTTTGGACTTCATGTAATGTTCTTCAGAGATAAGCTTGTCACAAATTATGGCTACTAATAATGTTTCAGGCTTCCCTATGTGATAGGGATTGCAAGGTGAACACAAGGTTGGAATAAAATTAAAGCAGAGCTGCTCTTACACTTTTTTCAGATTAAAATATCACTAATATGTAACATTTGAATGTAAGGAAATGTTTAAAAACTAAAGCTGTTGTGATTATTAAATGAGAATTAATGCAAAATGGAAGTTGGATTGCTAAACATCCATCGCATAAACATGGATATGTGCACAGGATATGTCACATTTTGGAAAACATTTGTCAAGAAAAAAGCTTTTAAAAGTTTATTTTTGTTCTAAAGTCTACTGATGGAGTTAATGCACACCACAGACAGGGCAGGAAAAAAAAAATCCTTCTCCATGAGGTTTTAGAACATTACTCCAAGCAAAAACCACTCTGAGACTTTCAATATCATCATAATACATTGTGTTACATTTCCACGGGACTTTACCAACCAAAGAAGACCAGGCTGCTCTGGTCCCAAGGGGTAAGACCTTTGAGGAACACTACCACATTTCACGTCCACTGTTATCAGCCATGTTTACAAAGAGTGTCTTCTTCAGGAGCAGTCCCACTCCAATCAGCAGGCTCAGTCGTGACAGCCAGCTCTAACTGGATCAGGTAATGGTAATATCATACCCTTGCAAGAGAGAGCAGTGGGAAAACCTCTGCCTCCCAGTAGTACATCCCAGGTCTCTTTGGCTGTGAGGGAGAACACAACCTTGGACACCTTTGCCAGATCTTCTAATGAGCACTAAGGGCTTGGGCTGAGCATAGCTCCATCACCTCATTCATTCCCTTCACCTTTCTTTTCTGTGATGCCACAGAGAACAAAAGAGCAGCTATTTTGCACTTTCCTGCATGGAAAGTTATGGATAACACTTACACATGCTACACTTGAGAATATAACCATAAATTTTAAGAAAAGATCATTTCAATAAATATTTTCACCTGAATATATGCAGAGCAAAACATTAACTGAAAAGGAAGGGTACAAAGCTGAAGCAAACTTAGAAAACCAGCTGTATTAACAATGGAAAGCTGCTTTTTTTCTGTTTCTTTACTTCCTTTTAATTTCCTTTCGTCTGGCAATAAGATTCCAGAGAAACCAGCTTCACAGAAAACGAGCAAGCGAACAAGTGCATATTGACTAGACCTACACTGGAAATACGGACTGCCCAGACAAGATCTAATGCCATTTTGAGGTTGACTTTAGAGAGGAAATGAACTCTTTGATTAATATTTTTCTGACTCTGTTTCCTTTTCTTCAGTGATATTTCTTAGTCTGAGAGAGTAGAATCCAGATTGTTGTGACAATTGTGAGAACAAACTAGTCAGTATTTATAAATCACTTGGAAGAAAAAGTGCTATTGCTGATAATTATGAAATTGGATGAAATCAGCAAAACATGTTGCATGGGAAGCCAGTTGTTTCCTCTTCCTTTATATCTCAAATTTGGAAACACAGAACTGCAGTAATCTATTGGTGATGCTGCAATGTAGGGCCTAGTACTCCAGCCGAGTCTGTTGGACTCCATACTCCTACCTGAGCATTCAGATAACTTTGCCTTTCCAGTTTTGTAGGAATGCAAAGACAGCTGACTGATTTGCACAAAATGTCAGCAGTCTGAAAACTTATTTAATAAGTTTCCCTTTTGCTCACAAATACCTAAACTGCATAAGAAATAATTCTGTATGCTTTGGTCTTGAAAGAATACGTTAGATGATTCCTGGCTTCTTAAATGTATAATTCACATCTGAGCTAACCCATATTCCCTTGAAAATACCAGCACTTGATTGTGTGGGATTGGGGGTAAAAAACTATTGGAGAAGGGAAGCCTCAGGGATCAGCTTCCCCTGGATCCAACTAGCCACCTCTGTGCACCGACACGAACACATATAAAGATCATGCTTCTCACAGAGGAGTTGTGTTTTGTTTGCATTTTATTTACTTTAATTTTATTCCATTTCATTTTACTTTATTTTTACAGTTAAACTGAAGTTTGCATGCACAAAATTACGATACTTCTTTGTTAGTTGCATGAGGAATAAGGGCCACTTTTTGTATGTTTGGTCTTGAGTGACAAAACATTGGTAGCAAAATATTTAAGAATAAACATTGGAAAGAAGGGATAAGTTTTTTTTCTTTAAACATCTGTTTTAAAGTGATATGAGGGAGTGAAATTAAATTTAATAATCTCTCTTCCTTCCTCTGCTTTTGAAATCACAAGACAATGTGGTAGGACATGTGTTTCAGATCTAGTGTGGTATTTTCAGATGTGGTTCTCCTTTTCTGCATAAACCATGATTTTTTTAAGTACAAAATTGTCTGCTAAATTGTCCCCAGGTTACACAACACAAACCAGCATTTGTGTATAATAAGGCATTACCTCCACCTGCTATAGACAGTGTTTATTCTGCACATTTTGTTTTCCCTGTTGGATCGCAGCCAGTGAACTCAATAGTTTATTGGAAAGCAAAGGATCTTATATGTCAAATTGTCCAATTTATTTTACATAATTTTAATCAACTGTCAGCCCTTTTTGAAGGGAGTAGAAGGGAGGTTCTTCCATGTTTTTTAACAGATATTTCCCCAGTGAAAAATTCATTTTTAGTATCTTTGTCATATCCTAGCTCACATATGTATGTGCTTAAATCAGGGCACAGAATGGGAGCCAATTTAAACATCCATCTACAGGACTTCTGCACCCACATTAACCACACACTTGAAAATGCTCATCAGTTGTGCCAACCACCTGCTCATTCTGATTTACACAACTTTTTCCGGACAACTTTGATTATATCTGTGCCCATCTTAATGCCTATAGCTCTATGCCTCAGGACATCACCCCTTCTTGGACCAGTAGGTCAGCCTAATCAGAAGGAGAACTTTACCACACAGAAGCTAAATCTTCTGACTGACTGTCCATTTAAATCAGTCAGTTGAGTACAAAGCAGCAAGTGACATAACATTTTTTCTCTCTGGTGCAGGACAGAACTGTGCTTAATTAGGCATTTAAGAGAGACTTAACTTCTACAGTTCTCACCACACATGTTATTTTCAAGGAGCTCAATGATCTGAAACACCAATTAGTTTCGATTCATACCTATTATCCTCTTTTAGTTCACTCTTAATTCAAAGTCCAAATTGTCCTCCTTGTCAAAAAGTGATAATTTTCTCTTTTTGCAAGTGTTTCATCTGAAGTTCTGAAAACTATAGTGCCAAATGTCATTACTTAAAACTTCATACGGAGGCCTTACACCATTTGCCAAGTTTCCTATTTTCATGTTTTTATGCCCAGTATATTCCCTTGCTTTCCCTCCATTAATGAGCATATTGTTTGAACTCCCTTGAAATATCTTCTCTCTTCAACATTATTCTTCCTAAACTAGTTACAGATTTTTACAGGACACCACCGTGATACCACCAAAGTGGACTAAGATGAATGCAGTCTCAAAAAAACACTGTTCTTTCATACATACTGTCTATACAAATTAGCATGTTGCATATACTACTTCCAGCTACTGCAAAACAAAAATATCAGTTAAACATTAATCTTTTTAGTTAAGCTGCCAATGTTGCTCAAAATCTGCTGGAGTGCTTTCTGAGTCCAGTCCACCATCAAATCTCTACACATTTCAGATCTATCTGACAAGTTTTACATGTGATTATCTTTATTATGGCGGCAGACTGCATAAAAATTTATTGTGGTTGTATTTAAAAAAAACCACAGGCTTTTATCCAAAAAGTGGAAAGACAGTTCTACACTTGATGATGAGATTTGCAGAAAAATATGACGTGAATCTGTTGGTTTGGCTGCAAATACGGATCTACCTCTGATATGAACTATAAGTATGTCTTATCTTGGCACAAATGTAAACCTCAGTTTATATGTATGCATGCTACATGCTACTGCCAAATGAAATATCTCCAAGCTCAGTCTTATAAGTCTCCTGCACACTTGCAGTCAAACGTACATGTGAAAGTCAGTCAAAGGAAAAATTGAATTTTCCCTCATATCAGCAGCTGAGAGATCTACCATATGTACAAGAATCAAAATTTGCAGGTAGTTGTGTTTGGGACACAAATAACCTCAACACCAGATGAAATCTAAAAGCCAGACTAGAATACATCCAAGATGGACTTGAGACAATTTTAATTTAGATTTATAGAACAACCTTCTAGTACTCATTTTCCAAAATGCAAAGGCTAGACAGTGCAGAGTAACGGCAAAGCATTCAAGGCCCAAAAAGCTGTTAAACAAATTGGTCCTTCTCTATGTGTGAATTTGCACAGACCTTCCACAGCATTTGAAGACATCAAAACACAGCAAAGAGAAATCTTACCCACAAATGTAATAAACTTCACATTTGTATTATGGCAGTGAATAAGGATTAACAAAAACGAAGCAAAGCACAGCTATAAGTCATAACCATGTCCCCAAACCAACAAGGAATATAAATCTGCTTGCTTTGCCAAGGGTTAATTCTGGATATCTGAACAGCACATTTTCTAGAGATTTTTGGTCCAGATTGCAATTAAATCTGGCCTATCACCAGGGATTCAGCCTCTCAAAATTGAGGATGTTCAACCTCTAAACAGTCACAAATGCTCAGCTTTTCATCTACAGTTCCTATCAAATATAGAAACATCTTTCATATGTTTAGTTTTCACACAGATTTCAGTACTCCTCAAACTTATTTTAAACCATTTCATAGCTATCCTTCCTGCCTGTTAAACACATCAAGTGCTTCAGTGCCAGCTGGTGTCAGAAAAGAAAGTCTAAAAACAAAAAACATACTGCTGGCTGTCTTCTATCCTTGCTGGCACCCATTGCTTGAAGACAGATTAAAACACTCCTTGTAGCCCTTCCAGCTTTCCTCAGACACCAGAATTTTATAGTGGGAGAGGCAATCAACAATACTGCTCTTTGGTGAGGGGCATTTTCTGAGTTCCTTTCCTCAGTTCTATTATGACCTTCTAATCTGATCCCCTTTTGTTTGCAAAACAGCTTTCTATGTAGAAAACTTTTAAAAAAAACCAACCAAACAAACAAAAAAAACCAACTGACAGGAAAATGAAAGATGGCTCCAGTGGACTTCATTTTTCTTTTTTTATTCTGTTCTGGTATGACCATCAGAAGGGGGGCAAAAAA